>CM069316.1:18642500-18932500 GCA_035609425.1 Epinephelus awoara | reverse complement strand
AAAGTAATCTGAATTTGGTAAGAGTAATCATGTAGTCTAACTGCAGTGATGCCAAATAATCCCACTGATCTTCAAGTTTACACAGGATGCAGGTTGTCCGAGTGAGCTGAAAATGACTTCCCAAAGTTACACCAAACACCTGTTGACTTTATCGGTCCATGCACAAGTGTTTGTTCTGTGGAAATAACTGAACCCACACCCCCTTTGTTATCTTTTACAGGCCATGTGTTGATAACTTCCAAGATTACGATATCAGACAAAACTTCTAATTTCAGTTAAAAACAATCAATGGAAATTTAACTTTCTTCCAACACAACAGAAACAAAAAGACCATCTTGTGATGCCATACAGTGCCACAACTTAAAAAGCATGTGGGCCAAGTGTTTAAAGTGGACATAGAAGGGTCCCTTTCCTACTTCCTAACACCCTACTTTTAGCACCCTTTCCTAGTCCAAACCATCGTCAAACTTTGCCTTCATTTTGATCTCAAGTACGTTTCATGACTGAATCTTGCACGGCTCTGACGCTATGGCCTTGACAAAATCTGTCCACAGACTGAAAGACAGACATATAAACAGCTAAAACATTTTGCCAAACAAAAACCAGCCGTAGCAACATTGTTATGTCTGGTAGTAAAAAAATATAGAAACCCTCAACCAAATCCAGACAGATTTTTATCAGCATCTCAGCAGCACATGACACACTGTGTGTCCTCAGGCCTAACCACAGAATTAGAGGTGAACATTTAAGACTAAATCATAATCTGCATTACACAAGTCATGAAATTATATTGAAAGCATAAAGAGCTTCATCAATTTGATATTGTACAGCAGCCATAAAGTTGAAGGACTTACAAGAGATTACATCATGACCAGTAGTCACTTGTATCGGTCGCAATTTAAAGCACCAGACCCTGCGTTTCCCATAATCCAAGTCATTAGCATTTGTAGTTAGCCCCTCCCTGCCTGGTAAACACCCGTACCTTCAACCAAACACCATGACCCAAGTTTGCAATGCAGTGTTTTTAACAGGGATGTAAATAAAGACAGTGCAGGCAATGTGGTTGCACTGGGGCCCACTGGGTGCGGGGTGGGGCCCTTGCAAAGTTACATTTTTGGGGAGGTGCGCGTCAGGCTACGCCGGGGGCTACGGCGAGCCTTCTGCGTAGCCCCGTACCCTACGACGTAGCGTCGTCGTCGATTCAACGCACGACCATAAATCAGGCTTAAGTTTAAATAGACCGAGGCAGCCTTCCACAACAGGAGGGGCTGTTGAAGACTTGTGGGAGGAGCTGTTGATGATGCCGCACATGCGAGCCACTGGCGGTGGATAAACAGGAAACAGCTGATAGCAGGAATTAGCGAGCAGCTAGTAGCAAGAGGGAAACACAAACATATGAACTCATATTAAATTAAAAAATGGTGCCAAGCCCATTCTTGTCATGATTTTCTTTTCTTTTCTTTGGTAAAATAGTCAGTAGCAGTCTATATAAACTATCTAATTAAATGAATAATCCCTTATTTCCTCTGTATTTTTGTTTTTTACAGGTATGCAATGATGATAGGTGGGTATCATTATGTTGATGTTGCCTCATGTCAAGTCTCTATTTCATCATGTGAGAAGACAATGTGATATCCGGTAGCTAGTTAAGGTGCAAAATCTGACAAGAAAGGACTGACGAGTTGAGCACAATACTTCAGTGTTTACGGCGCTAGTTGGCTGGCATTTTACCAGTTTGAAATGTGTTTATGATTCTGCCCCTTGTGCTATGTCGGCAACATGACGGCCATTTGCCAAAGGACAAGAGAGAAACAAACAGGAGGAAAAAGTAGCAGAGCTTCCTAAATTCGATTCCTTTGGCTTTTTTATGAACAGTTGTCAGTTATGTGTGTGTGTACCTTATTACTAGTAAATAGCATGCTTCTCTTTAGTGTCTCTCCAGTGACTCCTTGTGGCTTTGAAAACTAAAACATGGAATTTGATAAGTTTTTTTTAACATATCATTAATGTTGGCTTGAAGTTTTTCCCACATTCTCCAGTTACAAGAATGTGTATCCTGTACACAGAATAAAAAAAAATGTGCATCATATGTTTACAGCCTGGCACCATTTCCTCTTAAATTGCCAAACCTAGCTATGGATTTCAAATCCAAAACAGGAAAGGTCTCAGAGGAATATAGAGTAGAGTTTAAACATAATTAGCTCACTGTAGAGTAGCCACTTTTTAATACTTTTTGCAGCTCAAGACAGGTTTTATTAAAATGTCTCTTTTGATTTGAAAGGTTGCCCACTCCTGCTTGATACCATAGACTTTGTATAAAGAGAGCAGTGTTTAAACTTATGAGTTTGTGTTGTGCTATTCATAGCAGGCACAAGTAAATTAAGGTCGTCCTTGTTGCTTGTGTTCCTTTAATCCATGGAGATTTAAAAAGTTATCTCCTGCTACCACTTGTGGCCGCCAAAGTGTGACTGTGTTGACCCGCGGCTTTAAGCAGGTGTTGAATAATCTCTAAAGGAGCAAGTGACTGTCCTCAAAAAGGCTGTACGTCACTGTGCTGCGAGGTCTAGTATGACCACGAAGACAAGAGGGATTTTCCGGCCTCTTTTGTCTGCGGTGGCACCAAATTGTTTTTCCTTTCTCCCCTCATTTTCTTGCTTTGCCACTTCCACATTGATTTATTCTCCATCTGCTTGTCTGCAGCCCCCCTGAGAGCCGCTATCTCATTCCCACATCCTACCTGAGACGCAAGGTGAGACAAAACAGCAGCAAACACCTTCTACCGCACACACACAAACACACACACACAGGGTGGCTTCTGTCCTCAATTCACCAGTGTCTTTACACGGAGAAAGAGTTCCTAACAGGAGATGACGGTGCTGTTGTGTCCCCTCGACACTCGCATTGACTCTCTGTCCCTTTCTCACCTTCACACAGACACACACACTTTCACACACTTGCATCAACGTGCAGCTCTTTTCTCTCCATAAAGATTCACACTTAAAAGAAAGGATGAGAGCATGTTTTTTTGTAATATTATTTTCTATTATGCCCACACACACACACTGTCAGGAGACCTAGTGGCTGTATGAAGTGTGTTATTGACCTACTTCCAGAATATTCCCATTATTATTGGCCTGATTTGGCCTTTTCAACCATTTCCTCCAATCAGGAGCTAAGTATGAAAGATTTCTGTACCTTGCCGACATTGTATTCTTCCCCCCTAACCTTTGTCAAACGAGAGGAAACACAGTCTATGCAGACAAACAAACTGTTCTGCAGCAATGGTGGGAGAAGGTGAGGTCAGGTGAAGGTGCTGCAGTGGCAGGTAGTGTTACACCAGCAGCTGCTGTATGATACCAATAATTACAGAGACCAAATGTGGAAAAAAATTGCTGTTTTCCCACAGCAGGGCAGCTAACAAGAGCCAGACAAAAAAGTAGAAATATTTGCTCGTGTGAGAGACTAAGGGGAACTAGGTGGGTGGTGTGAAAACAATGCAAGTGAGAAGCAGAGATAGAGGGACACACAGAGAGCAGATATTGCAGGGGCGGTGGTCCAAACAGCAGCAGCGCTGTTGCCTACTTCTCTCCGTATTGATTGGAGTGGGTGCCCTGTGAGAGATTTAGATCAATGAGGCCATAACAGTCCATCTTCTCAGTCAGGAGCCACTACCGGCCTCTTATCTCTCACTCTCCATCTCTCGCCCACGCACACCTTCACTCACACATTTCAACTCACTAATGGACTCGCGCATGCTGGAGGTCAGACCTCAAAGCTGGAACCATGTGATGTTTTTTAATCAATACATTATTATGATGTCCATTTGGATGGTGGAGTGCGGTGAAGCACTGAAAGCAGTGTGTTTTACATCGTTGGAGGTGCTCTGCACGCTCTTCTACTGAAATATACAGGTTACCAGGTCCCACCGGTTAAAGTGACAAATCTCACTCAGAAAATAATACACTTGCATTTAATGATGTTCTGGTATCGCTTTCAAGTTATTTTCACCCTTTATAGACAGTTTATACGTTGTAGCAAGAGACAAAATGATTAGTTAATTAATTGCCTAGTTGAACAATAAAGGATTAATCAATAGAAAAAACACTTAGTTGAGGTAAGAGAACTTTCAATGTTTATTTTTATCAGTAGTCCACTATTATCATTATAATGATCATTTCACTAACAAAGACCAAGTTATAGATTGCATTAGTTTAAATGGATGATGGGGGTCAAGGGAAGTAGGGAAGGTGGGGGGAATGATGGGAGAAATCAGGAGTCAAGGGGAGGGAAACGGATAAGTAAATACTTTAAGTGCGGAAATTGACAGATTGAGGCGTGGTCTTTGTTCCCGAACTTAGTTATAAAATGTTATTATGAAGCTCAACTTTTGGGCCTACATCCGCAAGACGTCCTAAAGGTGCTACGAGCAATGCAAAGTTTGAACATCTGCACTTCCTGTGCTTTCAGCAAACATCTGTTGTTGAATAAAATGTGACGCAGTCAAACACACTATAACAAGCAGGTAAGTGGACCTTGAGTTGAGATTGTTTTGTTAATGCAGTTCCAAACGTCAAGGACCAACTCCACCTTCAAGTCATCATGGGTAACGGTGAGTTAGGAGAGTTATTTACGGTTCGGTGACAACCGAGTGGTCCTGTCTCTTAGAAATTCCTCACCAATTTGTGTTTCCATTGTCAGTTTAAACGTGCCACGTCAAACTGCTCCAGAGTAGGCCCAAAAGCCAGGCGGCCCGCTGTCATTTTACTTTTACTCTACACGGTGCACTAAAAAAAAACGAGCCATAGAAGGGCTCTAGTTTTTGAGATGATGGACATCAGCATGTACGACTACATGTTGAAGACCAACTGTGCCCCGATGCGTTTGAGTGACGTCAGCACCATCATTCAACAGCTGGCCAATGCACTCAAGGCGCTGAAAGGCATCGGAGTGATCCACACAGATTTCAAATTGGACAACATCATGCTGGTGGATCGCCGGACACGACCATTCCAAGTCAAGCTCATAGACTTTGGCCTGGCCATAAAAAGTTCCAAAGCCAAGCAGGGCAAGATGGTACCATTGACATGTGGTCATTGGGTATTATGATGGCTTTCTTTGTCCATGGCCAATTACTATTCCAAGGAAGAACGGAGTATGAATTACTGCACTACATTAAAAGAATCCTGGGTCAGCCGGCAGACCATCCTCTAAATAATGGACATAAGACAAAGTGTTATTTCACCAGGACTGAGTCCAACAGCTGGAGGCTCAAGACACAAGAGGAGTATTATGGACAGTACAATTCCAGGAGTCCCTTAAACTTATTATGTTACACTCTGGATGATCTGAAACACCTGCACCTGGATCCGAACCACTCAGCAGAGGCTGTGAAGCGAGCGCAGTATATCGATCTCCTGAAGGCCATGCTGAAACTGGATGGGACTGAGAGGATCTCTCCCACTGAGGACCTTACTCGTCCATTCATTGCTAGTAGCCACCACAGCTCCTATTCGAGGACTCCCATGGAAAAACCCTGACATAGAACCACCAGCATCAATCCAGCATTATCTCCTCAAGTCCTTCCATCAGGTGTGATCCTGGTGCGGCCAAATCAGGTGAATTGGACAAAATAAATTTCAATTTAATTAAGTAATACCACTCATAAATAAATAAACAAATAAATAAATGATTAAAAATAATACGAGTAGAAAGAGCATTATTTCTTTTTTATAGATTATCTGTCTCGTCTGTCTTTAAAACCAGATATTTCACTGTCTTGCATTTGGTTGTTTTCGGGTCCTTTGGTATGGTAACAGAAATAAAATCTTGGAGTTTGGTATAAACCATTGTATATCTCTGAGCTTTCCATGAGCTTCACAGCTTAACTTTACTGGTTATTGGATGAATCAGTGGGGATATAAAAAAGAATTGTTCCTTGTTTTTAGCCTGAAGTGAAGAAAACAAAGCCTGTGACACAGAGCTGTATTATTAAACATGTTTAAATTTATAGTACCATTTAGGTAGACTTAACAGAACTGATAAAGAGAAACAAACCTCTGGCTATGTCTGGCCAGGTTGTCATAGAGAAGCATTGTACTTTTCTCAAATCAATGTATACAAATAATGAATGACAGGATTAAACTGATACTGTCAGACACAACATGTCTTCCCCTGCACATAAAGCTGCACATCCGAGTGGCCAGCAGAGAACAGGCGTGGACTGTGAGGGCTGAAGTGTGTTCAGTCAAGCTCCTCTTAGAAAAGAAAGGATGAAAAATTCACATGGAAGACCACCGTGTAACATCTGAATAAACTAAGCCAGACAAGCTGGGAGGCTACTGACACAGGAGAGACAGCTGGAGGTTGGACCAACCTTATTGACCAAAATCACAACCTTTTCCTAACCTTGAAGCGGCTCTATGAGAAATGTAGAGTGTTTGAAATGTCTGGACACGGTTCTCAACATGGATTGCTGAGCCAGCAGCTAGCAGCTAACAGCGCTAACTCCATAAAGAGCGTTTAACAACGGCAACAGTGCTGACAGAGGAAACGGTATCAACCAGGGGGAAACCAGAGTGTTGGTGCTATTCTTCTGTCATAATTTAGGGGCAGGGTTTGCTGATGAGGACTATGCAATATGGTGGAGAGCTCTGGAACTGCAGAATAAGTGGAGCTGGAGTTGGGATTGTTCTTGTAAACTGATGTTTGCAAGGTCAAGAATGAACTAATGCTTAAAACATGAATAAGAACAAATGTCGCCAGGTTGTGAATAATTCCTTTGTTGTTTGGCATTGCCCTCCTGCACCTTGACACTTGATTTTTCTTTTTAGTTCATAAGGAACTAAATGCAAATGCTAAAGAGAAACAGGCTTTGAAAGTGGATGAGTATTCCTTCGATGTCTCGGAAAAACAGCAGTGGAAAACTTAATGCAGATTTAACAGGTCTGATCAGAAACTGCTGTGGGGTTGGGCTCAGAGATTATTTGAGCGCTTATCCCTAATTCGTCCTGACTATTCCGTGTTAGCGATTTCAGCATCAGCCTGTGAAAGCTCATTGTGAAATCACTCTTTTTTTCTTTTCTTCTCTCCTTAAGGAGCCATTTTTCCCCATTATGGTAATTTCAAGTAAAAGCCAACACTCAAAAGGAGAGGCTCTTGAATCCACATTAATACAGCAATTAGAAAAACTATACAGCCAGCATCTTCTTAATCGTGCAAATTGAATAATGATCTGGAAGCAATGCTAGGATATGTGATTTACTCCACATTAATGCATTCATTTCAGAGGAAGTTTATCCGCATGTGCACTAGGGGTGAAAACTTTTTGCCTGTGGTGCTACCATTTTGAATGTCACTTGTATTATATTTCTACATTAAAGATACATATTGCCGCAGTTAGATTTTGCCAAAGCAACACCTTGCTGTAAAGTAGAATAATGTCGGCCCACGTTATCTTGGCATGACACTGAAGAGTGTTCCCAGTCACTGCAGGCCTGACAGGACGTCTGTAAAGTGACCAACATAGGCACATCAACATGGCGGGGGTGGACAAGTGACAACATGATTAAACACCATAATATTAGAGTGTTTCTCAGCCTGATAAAGCCCAGAAAAGGCTTGTTTTCTGAGTTGTATTGAGTGTTACACGGGAAGAGAAAAAAGGAAAATTCAAGGAAGCTTCTGTTTAAATTCAGTGGACTATTGCATAGAAATTATAAATGTACTGAGGTTTGTTTGTACCAAAAAGTCAAAATCTTCGGCTTGTCTTTTTACATAGTATTTCACCTGTAGCCATATGCAACCAGTGATGACAGAGGTCAACAGATCCTCATAAAGCGGTTTCCTTTATCATAAGGAAATGCACATTCAATGGTTCGTAAGATATGTAATGAATTAGCACACTACAAATGGCATTGTCACATACTTAAGTTATGTACTTAATGTGAAGTTATGTCAGTTAAGATTAGGCAAGTAAGGTTAAGCACTGTCACATTATATACTTAACGTAAAGTTATGTACTTAATGTAAAATTCCGTAGGTTAGGTTCTGGAAAAGACACATGGTTGAGCATTATCATGCTACGTGCTTAACATAAAGTTCGTAATATAAAGTTACGTTGGTTAAGATTAGGCGATAACGTTATGTAACTTTACGAAAAGACACATGGTTGGGCATTGTGAAATTAGATATTTAACGTAATGTACTTAATGTAAAATTGCGTAGGTTAGGTTTCGGCAAGTTAAATCACGTAGGTTAAGTGTAGACAAAAACATTATTGGGTGTTGTGACATTTGATGTTAATGTAAAGCTACATACTTGATGTAAAGTTACATAGGTTGGGCATCATCACACTACGTACTTAACATAAAGTTACACACTTAATGTAAAGTTACGCAGGTTAAGATTAGGTGATTAAAGTCACGTAACTTAGGTTTAGGAAAAGAAACTTGGTTGAATGTTGTCACATTAGATACTTAATGTAAATGTATGTACTTCACGTTAAGTTACGTAGGTTAGGTTCAGGAAAAGACACATGGTTGGGCATTGTAATGCTACTTGCTTAACATAAAGTTAGGTACTTAAAGTACAGTTAAGAAACATGATGATGATGCACCTTAAATTAACTCAAAGTTTATTTGGTTTTACACAGGACATGAACACACGTCTCCTGGAGGAACATCCTGGTTTGTTTAACCCATCCACGTGATCACAGCCTTTCTGTTTACATGGGTCGAATACAAATTCTGGTGCATTGCTTTTCATAGGTTTACATACAAACAGTGCCTGACAACGCCCTGCAAATGATATGTTGGACTGAAAGTGTAGAATCTAGAACATTTATTGTCATATGATCTTATCACTGTTTAAAAATAAATCCTTTTGACAAACACATTTAAAAAGTTGGTTCATAATAATTAGTGTTAAAGTGTTTCATCAATAGACAAAGAAATCAAGGCAGTTACTAATGACTGAACAACTAATGATTGTTCCAATCATTAGGAAACTCTCTCCTGACCCTGACAAGCAATCATTTATAGTCTAACAACACTCCTTTAGAATCACATGCACAAAATAATACATGTCAATATGTTATTGTGTAGAGATGATCAAAATAAATCCAAGCTGTGTGTGAGGAGGGACTCTAATAACATAATCAATATATACAGTAGAAGAGTCAGTCAGACATGTCAGTTGGAAAGAAAATTGGTCCCTGTAGCAGATAAATAATCAATAAGAAAGTGCTTTAATTCTGATTAGACATAAATATTTTAGTGTGTCTCCATGCAACTCCATAGCCCCTCATCCATACAGTGTATTCACAATGGAAAAGCAACAAAATAAAATATACCACATACAAACTAAAGATGGTCCATTTTTAAGTGCGCTGCCAATAATATACACAATACAATGTACAAAGGAAACCGAAGAGTTGCGCCCAGCTGAAAACAAAAAACAAATTGCAAAGAAACAGCTTCAGGAAAATCAAAATCAAGTGTCAAATCTTAAGAAAAACATAGAACTTTTTGTGAAGTTGAATGAAATGATGACTGAGGTGGGCAGAGAATGGCGAAGTATAGCAGGTAGATTAGCTGAAGGCAGAGCAGTCCAAATCTGGAGGCAGAGGACGATAGCAAGGCTGGACGTGGTGAGTTATGGTTGAGACTGGTGTGATGAACCTGATACACAGAACAGACTGAATTGATGTCTCAAAGTACAAAAAGACAGTGTCAAAAAACTAGAAGCTGGTCTTGATGTCTATACCTCAGAGGAGTCTGAACAATCTGGTAGAGTCTGTATGTCTGAGCTGAGGTTTTATACTGCAGTGGCTTGATTGTAGGTGAGGTCCAGCTGTGCAGATTCAACAGCTTTACAAACTGTAGTTGTTGGCGGAACTTGGCTCTTATAGTAACGGATGGCTGCAGAGCCTCCACCAGTCGCACAGGGACATAGATCCCCGACTGGTGCAGAAGAGGGTAGGGTTGTGTTAAATGGAGCAAGAAGGAGCTTGATCTGGGAGTAAAGCTCCAGAGAAAGCAGCTCTCTTCTGTTGTGTGACTGTGTCTAAGTTTACTGTTCTTTAATTTAACTTTCGCCAAGTGCTAGTCTAGTAAAGTGTGGGACTGGTTATACGTCGTAGCTTCCAGTTTCAAATTAAAAGCACACTAGCATTTCCTTCAACGGTCCAACCCTATTTTAGGTTTTAACCTTGTCTTGTTGCAGAAGAAATAGTCCCAGTGAAAACTGAGGTGCCATTGGGCCCATAAATACTTTTTCCCATTGACTTGTATTGTGAAAAAGACAGCATTAAATCAGTGCCTACATTTTTTTTAAAGTGCCAAAACCTTCCACAAACTGTCATTTCTCTATCAAGATTTGATCCATTTGGTCAGATAATATTTCAAAAGTCTAGACAGGCGGCATGATTAAATAATTTTATCCCTATTTAAGTTAGCAGAAGGGTAAAATGGAAGTTAGCTGTTTGGCTGGTGGAAGTTCTGTGCATCTATCTATGGGCCCAATGATGCAGAGACAGAGTGAAAGTCGATCTTTTTTTCGCTTCATGCACCACTGAGCAACTTTCACAGGAATGAACAAGGCCCTGCCTCCAACGCTGTATCCAGTTCTCTTTATACATCCATGATAAAGAGTGACAAAGTTTGCGTCAATCAAACACAGGTCTTTGACCCAATAGACCACTGTTTGTATCCCGTGTGACAACCAAAAGTCAGGGTTGAGTTATATAAGTTACATAACCTCACATCATGTTGTCGCGTTAGTTTATAGGGCAATGAAACATGATGATGCCCAACTGTCTAGATATAACCGAACCGGTAGGGGTGCTTATTCGTACGATATCATACAAACTGTGTGCATTACTTTTCAGATATCATTTGAACCATCATATGATGATACGATGGGTCTGATCCACTTTGAATATATTTGTTTACCAATGTCAGTATATAAAGTACAGTTTTTAATGGGAGTTGAAACACAGCTTTCAGAGGGGACGTCTCGAAAATCTGGCAAATAAAAGCTAAATTATTTTCATGGCTTGATACCACTAACAGCAAGGAGAAAGTATCCTGTCTGTGTAGGTGGGTCAGGAACCAAAGTGCTGCTGGAGTCGTACCTGCTGAATCCACAGTGGCACTTTGGCCTCTGCCAGCGGGCTTCTGCAGAGTACTTTGTAGTGACAAGTCATTACCTCAGCTGGCGCTTTGTTAGCAAACAGGTCCTCCTATTCAAGTGATTAACAAGTAATGAGTAGATTGCTCCAGCAACAGATTCCCTGTTTGTGCAGACACACATAAACCGAGTGGCACATGCACAAACACATTCAGCGAGCATGCCGGACTTTGTTTTCTGCTAAGCACAGATGTTATTGTGTTCCTAATGGTGCTTGAAGTAATTACACCCTGTAATGTTACTCGCCGTCTCGTCCTCTCCAGCAAGCCTCAGCATGGTAGCTTCAGAAGCACCATGCACAGGCACCATTCTCCCCCTAAATGACTCCATTAGCCAGAATGCATCTGCAGTCGCTTCTTCTTGTGCGAGAATATGAGGCACGCTTCACCAACAGCCTAACTGACTGCATACAGAGGGGAGCTGGTCAGTGGGAGCAAACACACAAACAGGTTATTAGTTATTGTAAGATGCCTGTGTGTGTGAGAGAGAGATGGTTTGAAGATCGGGAAGAGTTTGACAAGAATTTTTTATTGAACAAAGATCTCTGCAAGGTGCCATGCCAAAGTGATGAGGATGGTATATGTGGTATACGGATAAGGCATCCTTTAATGTTGGCATGACACACAGCCGATTGCTGTTATAGTTTAACAGCGCCCGGTAGCGTCAGGAGGAAACATGGCGGGACAAGGATGAAAATTAAGGTGACAAAGGTCCGACTGGGGCAGACAGGAGGGGTGGTGGATGGGTCCAGTAAACACTGACTTTCACCCGTGAGAGTGGTGGTTGCACCCTGTAAGATTCTAAAGCCAAACCCTATTCGTTTTTCTAAACCTAACCACGTCCTTTTGTTGCCTAAAACCAACCACCTGTTTGTTGTTAAAGGGAAAAAAAATCAATCAATATCAATTTTAAAAAACAAGAAAAAAGGAAAAAGGCATCCGAAAGGTTTCAGTTAAATGTGTTACATTTATGAAATTGTGCTAAAAATTTAAGGCCCTGAAATCATGGAAAAATGGAAAATAATCAGGTGATGTCAGAGTTTAGCTAAATTTGAATTAAAATGTAGTGACGATTGCGGGGCTGTTTATTTTTTTCAGTCAAATGTGATCAAACTACACCCACACAGTCCTGAGGAAGCAGAAAATCTGAGCTGTTGAACTCTTAATAACGTATAACTTTGACCTTGATTGTTACTTATTCAGTGTTATAGAGTAAACACAGCATTTGAAGTTAAGTTTTCAGGGACTTTAACTAAACTGGAAGCGAAACCACCGTAAATGGCTTCTTCTTAAACAACTTCTGTATGACCTTCAACCTTGCCTTTAACACAGCAGAATGCTGTCTGTATCGCCGCCGTGCAGCACAGTATAGAAATGCTCCTTTCCTCTGTCTCTCGGTCTGTGTCGAGGCAAGGTGCAGCACAATCCAATATTAATGCGCCTCAGCCAGTGTGACTGAAATGACTGCTGCTGTAAGGCAGTTTGCCCTCCAGAAAATTCTAACTGATACCACCTCTCTCCAGTCTCCAATCACCCTGACGACCCAAGTCTCCAAACCCCCTGAGGGATATTTTGTTTAAGTCATTTTCTCCTGTGTCTATGCCTCTCCTCCTTCCTCCCTGCCTCTTCTTCTTCCTTATCCATTTGATGTCACAGGCTTGTTTTCTGTTTATGACTGTGGATGATTGAGGCGCGTTGCTCCAGTGTCAGCCCTGCTCCAGGGGAGAACGCAGCAGGACATGGACAAACAAAAACTGTCACCTTCTAAGAGGGGTTCAACTGACATTGGGGGATGAGTGTGAATGTCTGAGTGTGTGTGTGTGTGTGTATGTGTGTGTGCAGCCTTCTCCCTGGGGGTAGACATCTTATCTCAGCGGCATCGGGGAGAAAAACAGGCCAATATGTCGGTGCAAAGATGTGCCGTGGGTAAGAACGGGATACGAGACCTGATTTACCCGCAGTGACAGGACCATAGGGTGTCCTACTTTACTGTGTAACCAGCCATCGCTGTCCAACTCTGCGAGACATGGAGAAGGATGGGAGACAGAAGAGAAGGGAGTGATGGAGGAAGGAAAGATGTTCTGTAGAATATTAGCATGTCATGTTTATCAGTGGCAGTGTGAGGAATGTAGCTGTCATAGCGGGACAAGAAGAAAGCATGTGTTCACATCTTCCTAAAAGATGTGGATAGGTTATGAGATCCAGAACCTGAGTTTGTGCCACAGGCAGCACAATCAGCAAGTCACCAGAAGTCTATTCATTTCATTGGTTTTCAACAGCACATCAAAAATTCGAACCTTGTTTCCCTACCAGTATGACTATAACTCATTTGTCCCCTAAATGTTGCATGTATGTGCATAACCTCATGGTGGGTAATGTACGTTAACCCAGGCTTCCATCAGGCTCTGTGCGTTTAATAAAACGAGTCACATGGTATGTTCAGCACGTCATTTGATTCTGGATCGATGCTGCCTATTTCTGTCTTTGAAGAATTTTAAAAACGATATTACTACATAAAACTATATATAATGGAGACGAGAGAGAAATGCTGGCAGAAAATGACTCATCAGGTAAATTCAGAAGTTAATATCTTTGATTATTCTGTTTATTTCTAACATGGCAGCTGCACATTCTACAGCTCTGAAACTTTAAACTTGTGAAAGCAGATTTAAACTCAAGAACTGTATTTAAGTACATTGATACCGTCCCATACTGAGGGATTTGTGAAAATCAATGTGTGTATTCATATACGCCAGGATGGCCGAGTGGTTAAGGCGTTGGACTTAAGATCCAATGGACATATGTCCGCGTGGGTTCGAACCCCACTCCTGGTATTGAATTGTGGAGGACTTGGGTTGGGAACCAGAGGGTTGCCAGTTCATCTACTGGGCACTGCTGAGGTTTAGCAAGGCACTGAAAATTAGAATTAAATTTTCCCTCAGGGGGATTAATAAAGTATTATAATAAAGTACTATTGATAAGTGAAAGGCATTTCAAGCTGATTTCACGCTGAATCTTGGAACAAAACCTGGTACTGATCAGATTAGCCACGGCTGGCTGTAGGCTCAAGGTACCTCACTAAGCCACTAATCTCGCTTTGTGATATACCACTCTAGTTATGGTTTATAGTTTGAGCAGTATTGACCAGTAACATTGGAGCAGGCTTTGATTGCATGCAGGTAAGCAGACCACATGGAAAGCAAAAGAAGCAGAACGTATTAGCTGAAATACAATCTTGGAACCCGCTGGCTATCGTCTGACGACCTTGCATCTTGTGAAACAATTTTGGTTGAAGAGGTCATCACTCAACTCCATTCTCGCATCTGTTGTTAATTGGACTGTGAGAAATAACCAGCACACAGAAGATGAAGCCTTGGCTTGGATATCCACTGGTTACACTGGGAATATTGGCTGTTGCCCTCAGGCGCATTGTCTGATGGTGGGTAACATCTCTATAAGACTACAGTATATGAGTCCTTTAAAAGGTTTGCCTCTGTATATGTCTGGGAATAAAGAGAATGGTTTCGTATGACACTGTGGGATAGAAGATGATGTGGGGTTTGGACTTTCATGCAAGCTGCTCTCATGCACTGTGGCGGGCCAGGAAGTTCTGTCCTTATTGTCCTTATTCAGATCATTATTGTATTTTTTGGGGATTCCTTGTTTGAACAACCCAATACCCAACACTAGCTGACAGATATGCTACTTGCTACCTTGCAAGGACATGCTCACAGTAAGAAGTGGCTGAAACGGCGTTACACAATTAAAATCACTTCTAACATGTCAAAAACACAGCAAACGTGTTCATAGCTGGCCAGAATGGCTACACTCAAAGGCGAGGTGAAAACCCTCTGAAAGCTGTCACGGAAAGGGACGATGGGGATAATGGAACAGACTTTCGACCAGACTCTCCTCAAAGGCATTCATGCTGTTGCACTTGATTGTGCTCTGGTAAAGTGCTGTGTGAAGAATGAAAAGGGAAAGCTTGAGAGAAATGTTCAAATCCTGCTTAATTTTCGACGATTCGGCAAGTGCTTTGTTTGGAGCTCACTGACAACTTAAGTCCTTGGTCCCATGAGAGGAATGACAGGGTGATGTGTTTGACGTCTCCAGCTGTGCTCCTGGCACTAGACTTCATACCATTACGACAGTATATTGGTTGTAGAGGGTGAGCTGCTGCAATGATGGCAACATCAGCCATCCATCGAAGAACAACCGCAGTAATAATGGAAAGAGCATGACCATGATAAAACTTCTGCTCCTACTTTTATTAAAACAGCAAATTCTGTTTATGCAATCACTTGTTTATATATCTGTGTATCTACCTACGTCACATACATACAGTTTGCCTGCAGTCTGGTTTGTGCATGATCAAAAGAGAAAAACAGATCCCACTTGAGCATTCAGTCTCTTATCCGCTGAGCTGCTCCTAAGCTTTATATCCTCCTCTAACATGTTATTCATACAGGTGGTCATTGCTTCTGACAGCAAAATTGTGCATCTCAAAAGGGGCGATCAACACCGAGCATCACTTTAGCTCACTGACTTGCATTCAAGCCACGCACCACGCTCCTCGATAGGTGTTCATAAGACTCACGTAATCAAACTGCCGCCGTGCAGGATGTCAGGAAACAAGTATTAGACTTAATTTGTATTTCCCATAAACTCACTCTTTCCATGCTGCTCTCACAAATAGATCTTTTGAGCATGTGAGATGGAGCCCTCTGCTTCCAAAAGCTGAACTCTGTGGGAGAAACTAAGTGATAGCAGGTCCTCCAGTGCCCCCATCAGGATCTTCCCTGCACCTCCAGTCCACCTCTGTCTTCATCTCTTTCATCTTCAATATCCTATGCATTTGTTTCCCTCTTCTTCACCACAACATCTTTCTGTTTTCTCCGTCTTTTTTGTTGCGCGACTCAGGAAAGCCGTGGAGCATTGCCGCTGGGCGAAGGGCATTAAGAAACGGCAAACACACATATCGGGTCTGCAAACAGCGGTGTGCGTACAGGTGGTGCAGAGCTAACAGAGAGAAATCATTACACCGTTCCACTCAAAACGCTGCAGCTCCACTGGGACTCCACATCCTCCACATATGCCCGCACACAAATGTTGATTGAAATCACATATGGTGCATGTGAGGAACAGAAACATGTCAATGCATGCATACAGGTGTACGCAGGAAGTGAGTGTTTGTCAGGGAGCATTGTCTCAGCTGTAGTTTGACAGTGAGACAGGAAGAATAAAAAAAAGTACTGAGGGAGAAGATACGCAGTCGTGGGTAAAAAAAAAAAAAAAAAAAAGAAGAAGCAAAGATAGCACGCCAAGAGAAAGGCAGTGACAAACCGAAATCTCCACTTGTTATTGTACCTGAGGCCAGAGTGTCGGCTCGCTCTGCAGCCCGGCTAATGGTGCGACATTCTCCAGCATATTTCACCAGACACATTTACATTTGCTGTCGCTCTGACCTAGTCATAGCACATCTCTCCCTCATTTGTCCCCTATGTCCGTGTGTCTGTGTGTGTGTGTGTGTGTGTGTGTGTGTGTGTGTGCAAGGATAATGACTGCATTGATCAGAGACGTCCCCAATGGGTGGTCTTGTTCCGTCAAGGCTGAGAGAAAACGAGAGGGAGAGAGAGAAAAGAGAGCAGGGCCAGAACGGGATGCCCTCTGCCGCTACCCGCCTCATCGCATTAGCCAATCAAATATCCATCTTTGGCTGTCGCCTTCCTGCTCCATGCAGACTATCAAAATCTAATCTGCTGCCCCGTTTTTATCGCCTGTCATGTCTCCGTCCCTTCCTTCCTTCATCATTCCTCGCTCCTGCTCAAAAGTATCGTCTTTGGCTCACGCGAGTCAGATCTGTGGCTGATTTACAAACCTGGCGGGAGAATACTGCATCCAACTTTTTGGTAATTCAACCGACTTACCCAGAGTGACTTGAGTGGGATATTAGAGCATGCAGCTCCTGTTGCCACATACTGATAGGCAACAAATTAAAAGGCAAAAACTGAATTAAGTGGCTTTCATACAGGGCTTTAGAGGTCACAGGATGGTTTAATGAGCATGATGAGAATCACTGCTATGGCCCTCACAGTCATCAGATCTCAGATTGTAGACATGTGTTTGACAGTGCTCTCCAACACCATCATCACAATGCCAAAGTCTTATTTTCTTGAAATATGGGATATATCTGCTAAAGCAGCGGGGATTTTTCAAGCCATGTCCACAGAAGAACTTGTTTGGAGTATTTCTACAAGAGTCTTATTTTTCTTGGTTCTTAAGACTCATATATATAGTTGTAGGAAGCTGGAGCTGATGTGCACTTCCTCACTTCCTTGTGTTTTGTTGAGCTTCTGGTGCTGGTAGAGTTTGTTGAAAGTGAACAAAATATGAGGCAAGTTGAAGAAACACTCAAGAATCCCTTTCAGTTACACAGCAGGTGATTCGACGGGGATCAGGAGGGACGCCATTACCAAAATTGGTCCCCCTTGAAACCTGCCATTCCTTTCTTTTCCCCCTCTAAAGTCACTAAGGGGGCTTTCACGGATCCAAGTAAACTCCACAGTCAAGTTTGTTTGGACTCTAGTGTTGTCTGTGTTGTGCTGATATGAAGGGATCCAGACCGTGGATATCTTTGGAGGCAATCTCCATTTATTCCGGACAGCTCTGACAGCAAGAGGTCAAAAAAAAAAATCCTCCGTAGATTATGACCATATAAACTTGAGCCCCTCTCCCATGGAGCCCAACAGGACAAGAGGAGAGATAAGGCAGGAGACACCCCTGTATAGGTGGGGTACGCCCAAAGGTGAACGTAGGGGTACAGAAACTGAGTATCAAAGGGCAAGGTACCTATGAATTATACCTAAAATAAGAACACCTGTAACCCGCCTACCTTGGTCCAGGTCAAGACAAAGACATCTTCCTGTTGGGACCCAGACCTATAACCATTCAGCTTCAGTTTAGCAGCCAAAGTAACTCACAGACCAACTGTATGTGTTGTAAAGCATCTCAAGTGATGCTAATCAGACAATCAAATCTGTGTACTTCAACGCGCATTGTGACTAAAGTCAGTGCATGTATGATTTGTGAACTGATAGTTTGGCCCTTCACACTTGCTTCATGTTGGGAATCTCTGGAGCCAGATGTAACATAAGATGGGTCTTAAAGATGTTTCCATGGTAATTGTCTGGACCAAAGGTTACACAACATTGCTTTGCCTCCTCCCTGGGGGCATGATAATCAGCCATTCTGTACAATGTCCTGTTTCCATGTTTATGTTCTGTACCAATATGTTCTCTGATGTCAGGATGAGTTGCAATAAGCATTTCTTCAAGCTGAGGCTCAGAGTTATTTCTTTTATGCATCTCAGTAAAGATTGACCTGAAGTATAGGTTTTTTTACGTTGCTTTCCGTCATTGTTTCACAAATATCTGGAGAAACCTCAGAACAAGCTGATATCTGTTGCAAAAAAGTTTGAATATCTTACAGCCCCGGCAGAAGACAACATTATCAGGACTCATGATAGGCAGAAATGGAAAGAAAAAAGAACACAGGATCAGATTGAGACTCCGGAGAGCAGAGTGAGAGGCAGACCCTGTGCTCTGATAGCATCTCAGCGATGAGGTGTGAAAATGATCACATTGGTGAGAAGTACAAGGTTATCTCCAACTCAGTTTTTGTTGTAAGTGCAGATCCTTTGGGCACATTCAAACTACCTGATCAGGAGCATGGCAGACTGTTGATGAAATATGGAATTCATGTGAATTTTGGGCAAAGTGCTGATTTATTGGACTTATCGATTCCCCGTTGTTTTACTGGTACAGTCAGACAGTCCAGGTGAATAGGGGAAAATACAACTAATAGATACCTCCATTAAACTTTCCCAGTTGATTACTTATACACAGACAATTGGTTTTCTGAAATTGTATGTTGAAGCATGCAAATAAGGTATTATCTAATTAAATATGCACTGATTTGCATACACTTTCAGAACAGAAATCTGAACACTGCATAAAGCAAGGTTCAAAGTCTTGTTTCCCTTTGTTGTTATAGTGGAACCAGTGATTTATACAGAGGGAATTCTTCTCTTTGAGCACTCCATATATCAGAAAATATTGTCAACAGCCATTAAAAAAAAATCTATTTCCGCCTTAGTTTTGGGGAAAAAAAGTCCTATAAATCAGGTAGTGAATGATATATAGACACCGATAAGAATTAAATTGGAAAATTAGTGTATGTGAGCGCTACTGAAACCAAAAATAAGACACTAGTGTAAAAGTTTTAACCAATAGATATCGCCACGAAACTTCCCTAGTTGATTGCGTATATTGAGACAATTAGCTTTTGGATTACAAGGTTTCTGAAATTTTATATTTACAGTTTATGATATCTATAAATCTATATAACTAATATGTGCTTTTTGAACTCATTTCCAGAGCAGAAATGTGAAGTGACATATCCACCTAAATATGAATTTTAGACTGAATTCCACGAGTCTGAAAGGCATGTTGTGGAAGCAAAACAGCCCATAATCTAAAAATTGACTAGTGCATGAATGGATATGTGTACATGCCGGAAAAAAAGTCTGGGTTTTGCCTTTATTCAAAAAAAAAAAAAAAAAATCCTACTTCCTGCCAAGCTGTTTACATGGCTAATGAAAATGATTATTCCACTAATTATACTGTTTACATGCAGGGCTGTCGCAACCGGACAGGCAAACAAGGCAATCGCCTCGGGCCCCGAGCTGGAAGGGGGCCCCCAGAGACGGCTGACATTGGTCCATATCAATGACAATATGATGGAACCCCTAATGACACTGAAACAATGACAATGTATCCAGTGACATGTCAGGTATTAGCTGAGCTACTGAGTATCTTTAAGCAGTGAAAGTTATTATTTATTTATTTTTACTTGTAGGTTAGATTTGTTTATATGCTACAGTGATTTGTTTTCCACAGAGCTCTATGGTGCCAGCATTTTACTCGCATTTGCAACTAAAAATAGTTTTGCGCAAGCAAAACAAATCATTCAGGAGCAGTACAGATTTCAACCAGCAGCAGAATCGAATGGTGAATCCTGCCGGTTGTGGGTTGAAGGCGGGTCACAGACGCTGTATTCCTGTCATATACGGTGCAAGATAAGGGCTCCAAGGTGCCTGGGGCCCCCAGAGTCTCTTGAAACAGCCCTGTTTACATGCAGGTGTACATACTCTGATTATTCTGCTTTAAAATGTAGTTTATCACATCAAAATTTCAAAAAGTGGAATAGCTGAAGCTGCTTGTCATTTTGCTTCTGGCAGACATGTTGGACCATGCGAGCAAAACCTCCGTCTTTCATTTCTTTAACCACCTTCTTGAAAAGGTCAGTGTTGCGATATTTGCACATATCCAAAAACTTCTTTTTCATAATATTTAAAAGTAGGTGTGTTTCTCCCTCTGACCTGAAATGTAGGATTTTGTTTTGGGCATGCATCTCTACCCAGCCATGCAAACTGTTGGCGAGTTAGTTTGTGTGCAATGCACAGAGCCGACCTTAAAGAGGCATCGCATATTCCGTATGCGCTGTATACAGGCCCAAAGAATGCTCCTAAAACCCAACTAATACCGACACATCCCACGTCTTAATTGGAAAGTGCTTAATTCGGAAAAAGGCTTAGTTTGGAGAATCCAAGCAGAATATGTTGCTCACACGTCCCGCATCAAATTTAGAATATTGTCATATTCGGAATGACAGTGGATTGTCAGCATGCATGTAAAGGAACTAATGTTTTCACCTTTATTCTGCTTCTCCTCATCATAACGTCACCACCATGGTGAAGACTTTGCTTCCTCTCCACACCTTATTTTTGGAGTACTGCGGTGCGTCTCACAAAACGTATGTGTCTGCTGTTGTCTTCCTTCTCATGACGTGAAAATAAAGTTGTATATGTGCAGGATTTAGGTGTTTCTCTTATCATGGGGAAGCAAAAAAAACAGACCAACACTTTGAGGTCTGACAGCTCTGGAGTTCCATTAAGAATTCTTCTAAATTTACAGTGAGAGCAAACCGCCACAGCTTGCCGCCCACAGAAACAAGGCAATCACTCACCTCAGCCCCTGTACGCAGCCAGACAGCATTTACACACGCACACACACACACACACACACACACACACACACACACACACACACACACACACACACCGAGATTCAAAGACAAATGTTCGTGCACACATCCAGACGGATTCAGACGTACACACACACACACACACACACACACACACACACACACACACACACACACACACACACACACACACAGGAGGCCAGGGAAGAGTGCAGATGATGGTGCTGATGATTTCTTGTTGCTGACAGTTGGCTTCTCCTCAAGGTCCCGTGTGTGTGCATATGTGTGTGTGTGTATGTGTGTGGGTGGATGAGGATCCGTCATGGAAAAGGTTACGCCTGGTGCCAGTGCAAACAAGAGGCGCAAGATCTGGCCGCAAACCACCAGCCAATCTAGCATACACTTCACCTTTGAGACACATACATATTAAGGAGAAATATACACATATGGCTTGTTTCTCACACACACACACAAGTGCCAACACACTGATGAATCCACACGCTGAAAGAGAAACACACACACCCGAATGGAGCATCGTAATTTCTCCCCTTCTAGCATCATGCATTCACAGCAGCATGTGTCGGGGTTGACATACATTCCTTTTGGGGCGCTTAAAGGACTTTGCTATTTAGTGCTGATGACATTCAGAAATATTGGATGTTCTTTGGTTTCTAATCTTTTCCTCTGCGCACCCCAAAGGAGCAGCAGGGTCATTAAAAGTCAGGGCATATGGCACAACGCCTGCAGGAGATGTGGAACTTGGACCCCTGTCTTGGGCTCAGCGGCGATACGATTCTGTATTCGTGACTCAGCGAGGCTTCAAAAATCAGGAAGAGTGGAAAAAAAAACGGCAGATGAAGGCAAACAGGGAAAGACAATGAGAGAGCGAGATAATTGAGATGCGAAAGACAACCGTTTCAGAATGAGATGAAACAAGTTGCAGCTCCGCTATTCGATCGCAAATAGACACAAAGCAGAAAAGTACACACGGCCAATAAATCTCCAGCTGTCTCCGGAGAGTTTGGCTGATGTCTCCCAGGCACGCATGAATATTAAATGGCCTCTTGTAAATCAAACAGTGGTGTGTTAGTGGGCACTGAAACAGAATTAGGTGGGAAAGGGCAGATAATAAATTGACTCTATTTTCACAGCCGATGCCAAAAAGCTTCTCCCCACGTGAAAAGATACGGAGAGAGTACTACACGGGAAAGTGTTGGAGAGGCCTAATGGCTTCGATTTTTCTCCCCTCTCACTCTTCTCCCTCTTCCCACACACACACACACACACACACACACACACACACACACACACACACACACACACACAAACAAACACACACTTGCAATAAGGTGTAATGATGATAACAAGGAGAGTCCCGGTTTGATCTCATCATTCAAATTCCTTCTCCCTAGCATTACACTCTGCCAGCATGCGGTTACGCACGAGAAAAGATGCACTTGAGCGCACCTGAATCTGCATGTGTGTGAGTGTTCGTGCTGCTTTGACATTCGGTGCAGAGGAGGCAGCAGAAATACAGACAGGAAAAGGAAGAGAAGAAAAAAGATGGACACAAAGCGCAGTGCTTGTGTGCTCCTGCGCGATTGTGTGGTTCACTTTTCTTCCCTCAGATGCAGCCTTGGGGTTGTAATGCAACGAGGGAGACAGAGAGGAGAGAGCAACAGACATGAAGGGAGGCAGGGAGGGAGCGAGGAGAGAGGTGATACAGGTGAGAGAGAAAATCAACCACCTCTCACACAGAGACAATCAATAAGCTCTCTTCTCAGTCTATTTCCTATGGGCTGGCCTGGATAATAGCATTGTGCCAAAGCCGCCTGTGTGTAGCCGGGGAATAGGCTCAGGGTGACGTGATAGTAGCCGGCGCTGCTGTGGGACTCACACTAATTGTTACTTTTGTCATAAAGAGGGCAGAGGAATCACTGGGAGAGGTGTTGTGGATTTACAGGCACGATGTCAGGGGAGCCTGGGCTCAGGGAGATGAGGAAGAAGCTACTATTACTCATACAGTTTGATTTTTCTATTCAAACCACAGAAGAAAAACACCTGGTGATATTTATGTAGTTCATTTAAGTGCACACTTTCTTTACTTTAGAAAAACAGGATTTGAAGACTGTAATAGATTCTAACGGTCACATGCTGGTACAGAAACCTGATTAAGAGTCATTTTAATTAAACTGAAAAGGCTACAATAGGTCTTCACACCCGGGTCAAATGGTCATGGGTATTTACTGGATCCAAACACAACACTCAGGTGAACATGCTAATTTTAGCCCCTTTACCAGTGAGATGCAATGACATGCCAAACTGGGTATATGTGAAACCCACAAAGAGTGAGCACTCAGTGTAGCGTTTTGGCACCTTCTAGCTCATTGTTTTGGTTTGACGGCCCACAGACTTTATGCTTTGCTTCGGTTTCACCACTTCCAAATAGCCGTTTTCAATGAAAAGGCTACCCACTGCACACCACCGGCCCAGCACCAACCAGCAAAGTTAGCAGCTGGCAGTTGAACACAGTGGAGCATTTAGCAGCTGAAGACATTTCTCTCAAGAGTTGGTTGAAACCAACGTAGAGCCAAAAGGAGTGTGTGTGCATATTGGACTTTTATTCATCAGGTAGACAGAAACGTGACTGCAAATAAATGTTAATGTTGCTGTGTGTTTGCTTGATGTGTAAAAACAACCAAGTAATACAGTAGTATTTTAATGTTGCATTTTGTGTACTTCATTTCCCTCAAAGCATCGTGACAGACTGATGCCACTCAAGGTGGGCTGGGGTCAAGCAGGAACCTGAAAAAAGAAGCCAATGCAGAGGTGCCAAAAAAGCAGCTTCTTTTGATGGCCACTTGAGGATGGCTCCAGAAATGAGTCAATCCCCAGACCCCCATGTTAAGAAAATAAACTTTAAAGCAGAAATAAACATGATAAATGGTTGGGGGTGCATTTTCTTTCCCGTTAACATTTTATTAAGGCTAAAAGTTATGCATAATCAAAGTCCTGGCCACTTTAAGTGTCAGGTGAGGTGTCACCACAATGTGTGAGTCAGATCCACCCTCTCATCCAAATATGGTCACTCCAAAAATCCAAGATGGCGACAGCTGAAATGCTGAATTCGAGGTTTCAAAACTGCAGTTCACAAACCAATGAATGGGTGGCAACATGGTAGCTACGTCCATTATTTTACAGTTTATGGCTGGGATGGATATTATAAGGAAAGAAATATTACACTGACATACAAGCGCACGCCGCCTTGGGAGAAGTTTTAAAGCAGCTCTAGCTTTTTAAATGCTTCCGAATCAATCATTTAATGGAGCTCTATAAGAGATTCAACGTGTATCTATGATTCAGAGGTTGTCTGCACACGGCTCTCAACATGGAGGTGGCTGAGCTGACTAGCAGCTAACGGTGCTGACACTGAACAGTGCTAACAGCGGCAACAGAGTTGACAGAGCTAACAGTGTTAACCTGGGCGAAAATGCGAGGGTGGGTGGCACACAACCATGATGTCTCGTATCAGTGGTACCCGCGCAACAAGCACAGCTAGCCAATGGGATACACACACAGTGACTCACATGCACTAACGAAGGCGCAACTGGCCGTCTACCACAACAATAGAAAAGCTGGGGGCAAAACACAAACAGAGGTAACATGACTTCATCTCTGCTTAAGTCGCCATTACTCCCTTATACAGAGTGTAGTTGTTTGCTGCTATATTACCACTCTGATTATTGACAGTAAACTCAGGGTTTGTTTGTTCAGAGGGCAGATGAAAGAAACTTTGCACTTTGTTGGAGAAGTTAATGTAACAGTGGCTAGCGAGGTGGTGAAGCTCCGGCCCTTCATAAAGCCTCTTTTATAATATATGACAGCTTTTAAAAATGTTTTAAACTCTTTTCCCCCTCTATTACTATTTGTTAATGCAACAGCCCCTTCTCAGCGAGGGAATGATTAAAATCTCATCTTATCTTATAGTTTCCATGCATCATGCGCCTGCCTGTCCCTCTGAATCTCCACCAGGAGCACAAAATAAAACCCAGTGTGACACATGGGGGATGACGAGGGTGGAATTTCCACTCCGGTGCAGGTGAACCCAATGATTCATTAAAAAGAACGAGCAAGTCAGCAGGAGTGCGATGGCGAGGAGGGATACTTGGGAAGGTGGAGGGGGTGGGGGTGAAGGGGAAGAGAGAGAGTGCAGAGCCGAGTGTGGGGCTGTAGTTTCCATCCATATGGTCAGCCAGTTGGTTGGTGGGCCAGTAGTCAGGTCTCAGTGATCCCGAGCTTCACCACGCATGACCGCCAAATCATCACACACACGACCTGAACGTACACTCTCTGAAAAAGGGAGAAGCGAACGTTGTATGAGTGTGTATGAGTGTGTGCGGTGTTGGACAGGTGCACCAGATGTCCACTTTCCACTCCTGTGGTCATTGTCACTAACATACTCCGGTATCATGGGAGGGGACGGAGGCCAAATGGCAGACACAGAAACCAGCGTATCTGGGTTTGGCTGCGGAGACTGAGAGGGGGGCCGGCTGCATCCACCTGGCAAATGACCCAGGTAAACACCTCACATCGCAGCAACCCGGAAATATTTCACATCATTTGAAAAGGCCAAACAGGAGTCAAACTGAGTCACTTGCTCAGTGCCAAGGATGATGTGATGAAATTATCTGAGTAACTACAAGGATCCCACTTTATTTGAATGATGCAGTAACTGTAGTGAACACGTTTTAGTGACATTAACAGCTTCTCAGTTTTGGGTGGCTTTTAACAAGACTTTAAAGGGTCATTTAGGGGAAAAAACTGTGCTGGAATAGTTTTACATTTTAGGAAACTAGAGTAAGACAAGAAAATTGATACTCTGATGCAATATGAAGTGACAGCCAGCAGCCAGTTAGCTAACATAGCTTAGCATAAAGACTGGAAACAGGTGGAAATTATAGCAAAATCTGCTTCCCAGCACTTTTAAACAATCTGTAGTGCATGGTTTAAAGCAGTGGTTCCAAACTGGTCCAGCCACGGGGTCTAGATTTCTCTTTAGTCATTAGTTGAAAGTCCACACTTGGCCATGCCATCGAGCTAGTTAGCTGCCTCCGAAGTGAGCGGTTTTCTGCTAAGTAGTGCAGTACGAGCAGGCATGTCACTGCAGCAAATATTGTGGGACATTTAAGCAGCAAATTAAAACTGCAACAATACTCAGCTTTTAGATTTTGAAAAAAAAAATCTATGAAGTCATGCTGCTCTTTGTGCGTAAATACACACAGCACCTCTCTGCAGCAGCTCTGCTCTCATCTCTGCTATGTTCACATTTTAGATATGTAATTGATATTTTTCTCATTTATGATGTATGATTTCACCTGCCCACATTCCATCCACATGCCTATGTAGGTGCATATTACTATCTGAATAATGCACATTTTAATATCAGGAAAATGTTCCGCCACTATGACTAGATCAGGTTTGTGTTGGTCAGTGCCACAATTGTTTTCTGTGGCCACAATATAGCAATGCCCCAACAACGCACCTGCTCAAAGACCTACACACCCATGGGCGCACAAATGGACATGAGCACTTACTCAATGTGAGCACTGTCCTTGAAAATGACAGATGCATTGGTCTGAAACTAGCAATGACAGCTGTGTTGTGCACCATGTGTAAAATAGGGCCTGATATCTCATTTGTAGCCTATAATCATTTCCCTGGTGTGTTTCCAGTCTTTGTGCTAAGCGAAGCTAACCGACTGTTCGCTGTCGCTTTACATTTACTGTACAGATATGAGTGGGATTGATCTGGACAGTGAATTAGCATGAGGGTTAGGTTTTATGGTCTGCAAAGATGGAGCAAACAGAAAAGTGGTTTATTGCTGCACTTTTTTTCTCCACCTGATTCATTAAGGTCAGTACTGCATTATTCAAATTAAGGGTTATCACCGGACTGTAACTGATTTCACAGAGGCACTAATTGCCTTCTTTTAGTCCCGTAAGAAATGTTAGGAACTCCCACGTTAAATATTTGTTAAGATAATGAAATAATGTTGCCCAGCAACAAATACAACTCCAGACAATAAGATGGCATTTAGTTAATATCGCTTCTCGCAAAATCCTAATTACTGGATGGCCCAAGACTTCTCATTGCAACAAGGCTAAACAGTGTAACCGAAAAAAATGAAAAAACAGAAGAAGCCAGCGGATCATCAGCATTGTTTCTGCTATGAAATGCACATGTTTTCGCTCCCTTGATTGTGACTAATAGTATTTTGACAGAGCACCCAGCTGGTGTATAGGCAGTATGGGGTAGCGCATCTGCTATCCTTCTCAACTTCAGCCTGACCTCTCTGAGGGAAGCTGACACACAAACACACTCACACATACAAACACACATCGCAGGAGGCCGCCATCCCACGCAGGGCAGCTGAGTGAGCGAGCTAACAGCCTGTGACCACGCTGTAATTATGAGCCGTTTTCTAATTATGAAGCACTTTGGTGGTTCTGCGACTACCACTGAAACTTTGATTTTATTTTTATATTATATTTCTTAGCCTGCAGGATTGGCGACAACAACTACGATGAAGGGGAAGGATGAAAAATTATGCTGAGAGGGCGAATAAAACTTGTGGAAAGGTTCAGAAATGAGAGAAAGAAAGGAAAAAGTGCAAAGAGTGAGCAGAGTAAAGTGTCAACAAAAGACACTGAGACAAAGAGAAGCAGCTGTCCCTCAGCTGCAGTCTTCCCAGCAGGGTTTTCCACAGAGAAAAGTGCCGGTGAGCTGCCTGTAAAACAGAATCATTACACCGTTAACCCCCAATCCATCTTCATTTGACCATGCTGTAAGAAACTATATCAGTAAAGAAGCCATGGAGCTTCTCGAAGTTGACTGTGGAAATGGGGTGGAGCGAGGGCTAGGACCACTAAACATCCCCCCGCCTCACAAGCCTCGAGTCTGGGCATGGCCGAGAGTGAAAGCAGCCTCTCTCCCCCCTCCTCTGTGGATCTGTGGTTGGGTGCAGCAATGAGAGGTGACTTGTGGCCGATTGTGATTTATGTGGTGGTGGGTTCGGGTGTGCGGGACGTGGGCCGGCGGAGGGGAGAAGATGGATCCAAGGCGTGACCGAAGGAGACAATCTGATTACAGCCTTCTACCTCCTTTCATCTTCATCTTCAACACTTGCTGGTTCACTCGCTCTTTCGCCCACATCATGTCGCTATGGTAACCTGAAACCTGGTGAGAAGCCTGGTGCCTAGAAAGGCGACCTCATGGTAAAGGTAGAGACGAACATGTGTCGACGGTGTGTTGATGTAGAAACTTATCCTCCCAAGGAAAGTCCTATTTAGAGATGAAAAAGTTACAGACAGACCCAGAAGAAGGGATGAAGACGGAGAGGAAAGTCTCAGAAGATGAGCCAGTGACTACAGCTGTGAGACAACCATGTAGACTGGATAGTTTTTAGCGTTTACACAGCAGTTTCAGTGCTTTCATCTTTAATTATTCTCTGACACCTTTTACTTTCTAACACTTTAACAGAGCTGATCTGCTTTCAGACGTTTCATTTCAACTGACACCTCAATTCCTTTCAGTCCTTACAGTTGAAGTGACAATTTCATCTTAGTCACAGCCTTTCATGGTTAATACACAATTTACTCCAACTGCTTGCAGTGCTTACACTTCAGTGGCTCTTGAACTGACCCCTTGTTGAATCTATGCCCTTGAAGTGGCATTTTCTTTACGGATTTCCACTTCAATTGACCCTTCGAAATCAGTTATCACTTACACATCAAGTTACATTTCAACTCTTGTAAGTGCTTTAACTTAAACTGAGTCTTCAGCTGCTTTCAGTGTTGTCACAGTAGTGACTATTCTAATGTTTTTAATTACCTGTTGCGAATACGTGTTGTCTTTTCTTTGCCTGATATTGGACGTTCTGTCTGACATTGCGTCCACTCTAATTTCTGTGGGGGAGGGGAGTTCAGTTTTCCCAAACCGATCACTATAGACCAACATATCCACCAACGGACCGGTTTTGCCAGGGTTTTAAGCGTGGAGCGAAGTGAAGTAAAACAAACTACATGGTCTACAGGCGTCACCACTGTTATTACTTGTCACTGGTTCCTGCATCGCTTGACAACAGTCTGAGTCCCCCTGCAGCGCTTAGTGATCTTTTTTTTTTTTACCCAGAAACTGCCGTTTTAAATCGCGATGCCAGATGAATGTGTTAACTTGAACTGGAAATGGGTGGATTCAAAGGTCTGGACCCAGGCAAGTCTTTTCTAGGACTTGCTAGGATAATGTGAATCAGTTAGCCAGTCGGCACAGACTTGTTTACAATTTTTATGTTGATGTCAGGATGATGATTAGGTTCAAATACATTTTATGTAGTCTGTGCTGCCTTTGAAAGATCTGGAGATTTTAAAACGAGACGCCAATGGGAGCTGCATTATGAACAAAGGTGCACATGTGCATGCAATCAGAGTACATGGTCAAAAATGGCATATTTATGAATTCACAACTCCTACTTCTATGCAAATGTGTCTACAAGGGTCTTTAAATATGGTTCATTTTGGTCTGGAAACTGTCAGTAATATAACACTGTCATTGTCTTTTCACAATAAACAAAGTGATGGAAATGGCATTTTGTCACTTAAAAGAAAACATCTCATATGTTAGCTTGCTAATTACCATTTTAGCATTTGCATTAAATGGGCAGCACGGTGGTGCAGTGGTTAGCATTGCTGCCTCGCAGCAAGAGGGTTCAGGATTTGAACTCTGGGGTCTGGGAGCCCTTCTGTGTGGAGCTTGCATGTTCTCCCCATGTCAGCGTGGGTTTTCTCTGGATACTCCGGCTTCCTCCTACAGTCCAAAGACATGCAGGTTAATTGGTGACACTAGCCTACATCAAAAGTAGGCTTGAATGGTTGTCTGTCTCTATGTGTCAGCCCTGTGATAGTCTGGCGACCTGCCCAGGGTGTACCCTGCCTCTCGTCCAATGTCGGATGGGATAGGCTCCAGCGCCCCACAACCCTCAATAGGATAAGCAGTTACAGAAAACGATTGAAATGATTGCTGATTGAATGAATTAAATAAACACAAGATTAAAAAAGTACCCCAGTAACCCCAAGGGATAGGTGTTCCTTTTATAAAATAAATAAATAATAAGGGGTTGGATATCCAAAATGTGGCATGGGGACAAAGGATTTGTAGAAAAAATATGACACATAAAAGGTCACCTTTTATCTCATAAAATTAGTGACTAATATATCATTTCATTTTGTTCCTAATATTGTCAAGTAAGCAACAAAAATTAATAAGAAATGGGTTTATTCTTCTTATTCCTGACACAAAATTAAGACAGTTGAAGAATCACCCATAAATCTGAACGTGGCGACTACAATCATAAGATTCAGGTTTATACACATGGACGTCCTGAGCTGATTGAGCCCTGCTGTGTTCTAAGACTGCCACCAAGTGGTGAGATGAGGTAATGGAGATGCAACTTTGCTCATTTCTGCACTGTTTCTGAGGAGAAAGAAGATATAAATTTCAGATAATGAAAAGACACCGGAATAAGAATTATTTTTAAATCAGAATTCACAGTCCTGCTTTAGCTCCGCGCAGTCGTCTGAGGGGATGTGAGGAGGAGGAGGAGGGAGGATGGATGGATTCGGCTGGAGAAAGAGACAGGAAAAATTACAACCGATAAAGCCCTGCAAAGTGAAGAAAAATGGTCTAAAATTCAAACGCTAGCAGTGACTTCCTTTTTACATATTTACATTGGCACAGACAAATGCTGACTACCTAACGCAGCCATAATGATAAAGGTAAGCAGTTCTAAGCGAGCAGCCTGCTCTTCACTAAATCATAACACAGACATAAATATGAGGAGTTGATTGTCTCATCTGCAGCCCAGAGGGAGTCGTGAAATGTTGGTCTTCTCTGGATTAGATCATTTATCACCATCATCAGTATAGTGTGTATTACAGTGCTGCCGAGAGATGTGAAAATAGCTGACCGCAGTGTGCAATCTACTCCTGACTAAGGCTTTGTAGGAGACACAAAAGAGCAAAAAAACCTGCTTAAGGGTGCTGGGTGTAGCACTTTAACGTCAATAAATCATTATCACCATAATTTGAGACGTTACAGGCACTTTTAAAATGAAAGTTACAAAGTGCCTCAGAATAAAGGGATGTGAGAGGCTGACAAAGGGGAGACTGAAAGAGAACGAATGGGAAGAGAATGAGCAGTAAAGAATTGGTCATAAGAACAAAGAATGCAAGATATTTCAGGGCCAAGCACATAAAGCATAAAACAACCACTCTTAGATTGGCTCAAACATTCCCACAGGGAGGAAATCACTTGCAAAGACATGCACACATCAAAATGACATGTCTGCCATGTATAGTAATTATGCAGAAGGAAGTATGTACATTGGAACTCACTTTGTCTACACAGCATTGACTTCACAGCCAAACTGAAGCCAACAACTGTTTTACCAAACGTACCCCTCAGACTCGTTTCGTGCGTACACAATGTTATGTATAAAGCAGTGTCACGCTACACATCAGTGTTTCTCTGACACTGTTTGGCATATTGGAGAAGGCCATTAGCCCAGCACCTGCTAATGTGTGCTTGCCTTTTTGTCTGATAACTTAAGATCCAGACGTTCAGGAGGTTTTGCACTGAGAGCCAAATTATCCGCAGAGCTCTCTTCCTCTTTGAAACAAATAGACCCATTGATTTTAAAGCAGTTTCACATTAAAAATGAGTGTTCTTCCGATTCTGTTCGGCTCGTCCTGGGGCTGCTAATTAGGGTGGCCGATGCTAAAACACGAAGACACAAATGGTCCTATCCAGAGCCAGTGTTTGGTTTGTTCATTCTGGGGGGACTATAGAAACATGGAGGTGCAACATGGCGGACTCATGGACGAGGACCTGCTCACTATGTAGATATAAATGGCCCGTTCTAAGGTCAGGGAAATACAACAATTCTCATTAATACAGTAAAGAAACCACTTATTATTTATTATCATCACTTTATTTCTGCCAATACTCCCCTAAATCCTACACAGTGGACATTCACGGCAAATATCCTGGAGTCATTTCAAAAAATGGGAAGGCAGTTTTGAGAGTAAAACATATATTTTTGTTAAAAACTCTTGGACACAGGCTGTGTTAAAGGATCCGGTGACACACTGAGAAGAGAGAGCAGCGAACACCACAGGGCTTAGAGTTTACCTCCTGTGAATAAGTCATAATTCTTGAGGGAGAACGGTCTAAACTGATTCAGAGTTACTAATGAATACAATTAGATTCAACTTTACTGTCATTGCACACAGTTGAAATACAGTGAAAGTCTTCTGGCAGTAATCCTGCTCCCACTCAGAGATAAAGGATACTTCATGGCGTTTTTTCCAAGCAGGATTATGAGACATCACAACAAGTAGCCAATCTGCAGTTTACACTAAACTTAAAGTGTGTGTGCACTGGAGGCTTAGAGTCATATCTATGTGTATTAAATCTTGTCTGGAGGGGATCTTTAACTTTATTTGGACTGTCCATTGAGTCAAAGTCAGGATTTACGCAACATTTTTTACCCGAGCTGAGACTCAGTATTGTAGTTTCGCTGATGCATTAAAGGGACAGTTCACCCCAAAATCAAAAATACACATCAGCCTTTTAATTGTAGTGCTATTTATCAATCTCTTGGTGTGGAAAGAAAAGGAAGAAGGAATCGTGCATCTACTGCTAGCTCATCTAGCACCACTGAGCTAGCTAATGTTACAACCCAGTCTTGAGCTCAACCACGCTCAACTCGTCAAATACCGACACTTGGCCAGTAGCCCTCAGTGTCTGATACTGATGCGACAAGGCCCCCCGGTATGAGGCGCACCAGGTGGCGACATCCTGTGATGCTTCGACCAACTGCCGTAGTGCAAAGAGAGATAGTCCGCATAGGGCATACAGGAGGGGAGGTGGATGGGTCAAACAAACTCTGGACTTTCATTGCCAGGACTGCGGTTTGTGTCCCATTTGAAACCAAAAGTCAGTTGCATTATTTTAAGAATATGGTAGCGTGCTAGTACGTGTAGCATACTACGCTAGTGATGTATGTAATGTGATGTTACATTACGTTAGTGACAGACTCAATTAAAAGCCAGACTACGTTTTTTCTAATCCTAACCACATGATTTTGCTGCCTAAACAAAACATAAATGTAAAACCAAAGTTTTTTAACCACGTTCTATGTGTATTTTGGAGACTGTGTGCATTTAACAAGCCGAAACTGTGTATTTTCTGTAAAAACAGAAGTTTATTTAAAAGACACAGTGCACGTAATGAATGTGTACTGGCATGCCACCCCTGAGCGTCTAACTAAGTTAGTGATGGTTGGTTAATGATAATAGTAACTTGTTTAATTAGCAAGGGGACTGTGAAGATAATTTCTGTCTTCTGCTGGAGCTCAGAACAAGTTCAACACAACATGTTTTGTCGGCTCTCGCCTGTCCCTCTCACATTGATCAGCAGGTAAACGTAGACAAACATATGGATAGACAGGCTGATAAACATCCACACAAACACCCCACTTCTGCTCATTACCCTCTGGCCTCGGCAGAGGAGCCGTGTATCTGCCGTGGACTCAATTACCTCAACTTCCCTTCCTTCCTTCCTTTTGGATGTGACATGAATAACCACATTATGATTACCTCCAGCTCTGTGATGCAGCGCAGCCCTCCCACTCAAAAGGACTTTGTGTAATTAAAATCAAGACAGCAAAAAGCTTGGGAAATAACTTTGAGTGTCAGGACGGAAGGGAGAAAATGAGAAAGATGGGAGAAGATGAAGTGAGGCAGGGTGTGAGGAGCCTCTGTTATCTGCTTTGATTACTGCGAGAAAAGACGAAGAAGAAAACTAAGATGGACAATGTGGGACGGAAAGTTAAAGATGCACTGTGCCTTTCACCTCAGACTGCAAATAGCACTAAGAAACAACTTTAATTTGGCACTTGAAAATTATGTGTAACAAGCCTCTACGTCTATTCGAGAGCTGTTTTATTATGTGGTTTTCTGTGTAGTTGTTCCCCAGCACCATGTAAGTCACCACACACTTCTTTCACCTGACTAAAAGGTATTTAATGTGTCGAGATCTGTGTCATCTGTGCTCATGTTTCCTTTGTGAATCCTACAAATATTGTTTCACTCTCAATTCCATGCATCACCTGCTGTGCACAGAGTGGATTTCTGCCTGTGGCCAAACCCAATATTGGAAATGAATTAAGCCAAATAGTCAAAGGACTCAATTAGTGGCATTGAGATGTTCTTCTTTGTTGCAGCTTTGTGATTTTAGGTGTGTGACCTGCCTGCATTTCGCAATCAAATATCTTTTGTGATGTGAACAGGGCACACAATGGGAAAAAGAGCACAATGAAGAATCCATAATTTGCTCAAAAACAAGCAAATTAGTCATCGACTTTGAGTATAAGACCTAAAAATTAAATCTAGACTTCAGGTTGTTTAAAGTAATTTGCTTTTATCAGCTTTCAAAGCCTTCAAAGCTTCACAAATGGGGACTTTGTAAAACTAAACATTCCACAAAGGGACTAAAAGCAGTAGCCACATCCCAACCTGCTGGGTTGAACAGAGACGAAACAGAGCACCTCACACAGGTGTTCTTTTAAAGCCATCATCTGGCTTTGTTAGTTCAAACTGGCCAATGGGAAAAAAAGATGGCGAATTAGCTCATGAGAGGACACAGGTGTGTCTGCTCTGAAGAGATGTGTTTGTTTTCCCTAAAAGATTAAAAGATAAAGAAAAAAGGTGGGACTCTTGTAACAATAAACAACTTATCAGATTGTAAAATATATTTTATTTACAATTAATGGGCAGACAAATCTGCTTTAGTGTGAAGTCCTGAAGTATTTATGAACAGCAGTGAATGCTGACACATGATCAAATGAGCAATCAGCAAAAACAGATTCACCTGTGAGAACAAAGAGACAAAAGGTCCCCCAAACCCCCTGAAAAAGACTACATTTACCAAATAAATTCCTATCCAATAAAATAAAATGACAGGAAATATTTCTACTTGGATTACAATGAATATAAAATAATCCTAATCTTACTATTAGTACCTATTAACACCTGCACAGAAGCCATACACACTTTACACCTTAATTTACATTTAAAGCATTTTAAATATTAATATCATATTATCACCCAACCCATTTTTACAGTTTTTTGTTTCTGCAGACCATGGATTTGCAACATTTGTATGTTTTTATGTGTAGCAGATACGTTGAAATCTTACGTTTCTTTGTTTCAATTTTCAATTTCATGTCCTGAAAAATCATTGTGGTGAACACATGGTAAGGTAATGTACAAAACCACTTGGTTAAGGTAAGAAAAGATAATATTTTGGCTTAAAATACCAGGTTTTGTCACACCAAACACTGCTGAAAATGTCCAAAACTCTCACTAAAAAATATCCACTTTTGTCACAACAAACACAGTTAGAAAATGTCCCAGGCTTTTGCTACAAAATACCAACTTTTGTCACATCAAACATGGCTGGAAACATCCCAATCTTTTGTTAAAAAATACCAGATTTTGTCGTGAACAAACATGGCTGGAAATGTCTAGATCTCTTGTTAAAAAACATACCAGGTTTTGTCACATCAAACATGGCTGGATACATTGTGACCTCTTGCTAAAAAATACCAGTTTTTTTGCGCTACAATCACGGCTGAAAATGTCCTGACCTCTTATTTGAAAACAAAACAAAACCTGGTTTTGTCACAGCAAACACAGCTGAAAATGTCCCGACATCTTGTTAACAAAAATACTACAAGGTATTGTCATGAACAAAGATGCCTGGAAATATCCAAGCCTCTCGTTTAAAAATACCAGTTTTTATCCTGAACAAACAAGACTGGATATTTCGTTAAAAATACCTGATTTTGTTGGTCTCAAACAGTGGTCTGCTGCTTTCTGTTGTCTGGCGGCCATCTTGCCCAGGTGTTACACCACTGGCAGAAACCAACAATAAATAAAACTGGTTGTGTTTCAGTGAAGCATTGGTGCGTCTCCAGTGGCTTTTTAGCGACCAAATGTGAGTGTTTTTAGCAACCAGTCAGGTTATTCTCTGGGGATAGTGACAGAGACATTACTGCTGTTTCAGCTGGGATTGTGCTCCCAAAACTGGACATCTTAAGCTACAACATGGTCTTTTCCCTGACCATAACAACGTGGTAATCACAGCTTTGTTTAAATGTAAGGTTTCAACATATCTGCCATATAGTAACATACAAATGTAATTAGCCGTGAGCTGCATAAATGTAGAATGCCAACATGTTTTCCAGTGATTGCGTTGGGTATTTCTCTGTGGGTTTGTCACAACAAGTGATCCTTTAAATATTACACGCAGTCATGTAACACATTGTTATTATAGAAATATTAATTAGTGCAGCTTTGAATAGTTTAGAGCACGTGACTGCATGGTTTTGGTTTTCCATTACCACCAGCAGGTGAAACCGGTCATCATTTGTTCCATCAGAGGAAAGAAAATCCAGTGCAGTGACATATGTCAACGCCAGCTATCTCTATCATGTCACACACACAACACACACACACACACACACTCACACACACGTATCCTCATTCTGTGTTGTCCTTCTAGAGGACAGCAGAAATTAAGGTGCCAACAACCAGCAGCTTCCATCAGCCTTTCCTTCATGTTTTTCTGGTGACAAGCGGTGGCACACTGTATTACAAACACACACACACACACACACACACACACATAGAGATTCCCCATCAGATAACCATGACCTTAGATGTAATGTGCAGACAGATGCTGTTCTCTCCAAAGCATTTGCTGGTCCTTTAGAGAGAATAAAATTATGGCAGCAAACAGATTGGACTGTGAGGTTATCAGATTATTAAACAAATAGATTAAACAAGGATGAAGCCTGGTTTGCTAATTTACCATACAAGCTAATATAATGATGAATGGAGCACTTATCACATTATTACTACATCATCATACACAGGCTGTTCTTTTGCACTGTTCATCTGTGTACCTACAAAGAGTAACACACCACATGACCAATGCACTGATGGGAGTAAAAAAGGAAGTAGTATAAAGACTGAAAGTCCTTGTGAAGAAGCAGGTAGGGGTGGTGGATGTGTATACAAACACAGGACTTTACCCTAGAAGACCAATGCTCAGGACCAGGTGAACTTTGAGTTATTTTAAAGAGCGTCGTCACCATGTTTCTTTTTCTTAACCTATCCTACTTAACTTTGCTTGCCTTATCCCAACCTATGTACAATGACTTGCCTACACCTAACCTGTGTCCCTATACTATCCTATATAACTTTACATGCCCAAACCCAACCTACATAACCTTATGTTGAGTACATAATGTCATTTGGGAGGGTGCTATTTTGTTAGATATCATACACATTGTTGAATGTGCTTTTTTGTGAGATATACGAATTGTTATATGAGGATAAGTTGGTATTCACTGTGCTGTTTTTTGGCAGATATTGAAAATGTTTCCTTCAATTGCTTCAAAACGTGGTGACAAAAACCCTGGTTCTTTTCCCCTCAAACTGGATAGGAGCAAATTTTTCCAAAATAAAATGCTGGCCCTCATCAGGTACCGTGACCATCTTTGCCTTCATCGTTGCCAAGGACACACGGACTATAAGCCATTAGGGCAGTCCAGTCTCCAAACAACCTACCAACCTCTTCCATTCAAACACAACTCCCTTCTTATTCATCCAGCAGATTTATTCATGTCTTAAGAATCCAGGCTGCTAATTATCTTCAGGGTTGGTTTTTCTTTTCAGCGCTCAGCTCACCGAAACATTAATGCGAGTTGAAACCCGCCCTTTGATGGCCTAACAAATCTTGTCTCTGTTCAAAAGAAGCAAGCATGCTTCAACAGTCAGCAAGACAAGAGAATAACAATTAGAACATGCCATTTAAAAACTCAAACAGCAGAGATACAAAGCACCGGTCGTGTTCCTTCATTCGTCGAACGCTGGGTCGTGACACTGCTCAGTTATCTGCGGGAGTTATCTGCTTGATGCGCTCCCTCCCTCATCTTAAACATCTGCCAGTCAGTCACACACACATACACACACACCATCCCCCCGTTCACTCCTCAGACGTGTGCCAAATAAACATCATTAAAAGCAGGCGGCGGCTGCCCCCATGCGACACCCACCATGCGTGTCGGGTAAACACCACAACAGCTCATTAGCATCAAAAGTCATCAAATCACAGTGTGTGTGTGTGGTGGATGTGTGTGTGTAAGTGAGTGTGATGATGAGTGTGTGTGTGTGTGTGTACCTGTGCTTACAGTGCAGCAGTAGGGGTACAGTAAGGAAAAACATACATACATGTCCATGTGTGTATACTCACTCCACTTCATGCATGAGCTGCTGCATATATGTGGCTCCGAGCAACGAGGCAAACAGTTCATTGTGCAATGAGCAAACTTCTGTTAAAATATTCATGAGTGGCCTCCTCAGTGGGGTGCAGCAGGTTGAGTCAGGTCGAGCTCATTTAAACAGCAGAGTGAGCTAAAATGGGAGAGGATGCTCTGGAGAGTGGCGGTTTGTTGAGGTCAGTGGTTTGAAACCTCTGCAGCAGTGACGCAAATGTTGAAATAACAACATTTAAAGGTTTGCTTGATGATTGAAAATGTTCCAAAAAGCCTTGAAAGCCTTGGATGCATCTGGTAGAGCATATTTAATTTGCAAATAGAGAGATTTCAAAATAAGGATGGTGCTAGGGTACCCGACAATGTGCTGGTCCTTTTGATACTCTCTAACCTCTCTAAATAAGGGTGAACCCCTTTTAGCCAATCGGCATGAACACAATCACACACCTTCACACACACACACACACACACACACACTTGACCTCCATGCCAACTTTCAGCCTCCTGGGGCAAAAACTGTGGGGAAATTTTTGTGGACCAACAGAGTGACCTACAGAGCTGCTTGTCACAGCACATAACAGGTGACAACCTTTAACTGTCACTCAAAGAAAATTTATAGCAAACATTATTCAAACAGTAGTAAATAGGAGTCATGGATTACTTTTAGCTGCGAGATAATACACATTTGGTGGTCATCTCTTTCACAATAACACTGGTAAAATTTTAACACGATATGAAAAATTCATATCGCGATACTTACGATATATCGACTCGTTGACATATTGATGTCATACTGTTAACCAAGGCAACAACAAGCATGACTGAAAGAGAAAATAACTCAGACTCAATAGTCTAGTCATTTTAAGGTGAGTGCTGATATTATCGTGCATCCCTAGTAAATACTATAAACAATATGTACAAAGCTAACCTTGAAAAGTGATGTAACGTTAACTGAAGAATAAAACAGCGCTGTGATCGCTCAGGTTTGAGGGAGAGGTAACGTTACAGTAGTGCTGACAGGAAGTAAACAAATGTGAAGCCTGTAAAACAGATACACCACACTAGAGAATTGCTTATAAATCAAACTTTTCATTTGTAAGAGGGAGACTGATATTTCTTCTCTGACACATAATGAATGAACAATAAAATGTAGCCGGCACAAGAGGGGAACATTTGCAGTAATAATGCGGCTACAGCCCGTATAGAGATAACAATAGAAGAATCCAACACATGAAAAAATATGGGGAGAGCTGCAGTGTAGTTGCATAATGTGTCAGGATACCGCAGCCAGATGAGTGTGAAACAGGATTTACCAGACAAAAGCCAAACACAGTTTAACATAACAGCCGAGCAGAGCAAACAAAAAGCGCCTCATTAAAGCGAATTCAGAGACGGGTCGCAGCAAGAACGCAGAAGTGCAAACAAACCGTTGCATAACTTTTTCAAATATCAGGCGCTGATTGTATGAGACATCAGCATGAGCTTGACTCATCTTTGATCCTGGAAACATACAAAACGCATTGTGCAGCATAAACCTCGGTTAGATCAGAAACTTTAAACTACCATAGGGCTCCAGGTAGCAGCACAGCACACAGACTTTCTCTTCTCCACTTTAACAGTCTTCATTATACAGCAAACAGCTGGAGGCCTCGGGGAAGGTCGTGAGTGTTTATGTGCGAGTGTGTGTGTGTGTGTATGTGTGCGTGAGTCCTGAGGGAAGGTTTTGGACCTAATTGGCACCGGCATGTCAAATGTTCCCGTGAACCAACTTGGCACCCCTGTACGTCAAAACTCCCCGTTCCCAACAAATGGAGCGGCGCATGAATGCGAATAAGTCTGCCGACCCCTGAGTGACTTTTAGCATCCCAGTGCTGCAGGCAATGAGGACGGAGACAGGAGTGCTGGGGGGATATGAAATCAGTTTATTAAGATGGACATACAAAAAAATACTGCAGCGGGTACATAACCTGAAATGACTGCTGGGAGGTTGCAAACATTTAAATCCAAATAAAGTGATGATTTCCTGGTGAAGGTGAAGCCATGTTTATCTCTCCCTGCGTTACACACATCATATTTATGCTGCCTCTTCATGACGTGTCTGTGTTTATACAAACTCTGCACTATGTGCTCCACATTCGATGATCTGATTAGACTTTGAAACACCTCGCTGGATAAATTTAGATATTAATGAGGACAAAAACGATTTTCTGGAAACTACTATAACTCCTTAATGAGTTAAGATGCAGCGCTCTCATTAATACCGCCCATAATGTGGAGGAGAGCATGCTGACATAGAATTATTTGCCAATGAATGCGAATTAGCTTAATTAATGACCTCATTAACATAACTACTTACATTCAATATATCACAGAGATATGGTTTATAGACATTAAGCAGCTCAAGTGCCTCTCATTTATTATGCTTCCTCCTAATTTATACTGCATATTTTAATAACTTATGACATGTTCCACTGTCACGTGTGAGATATTTATTTCACATTTGAGGATGTTTCATCACACACATTCTGCACTTGTGGTTAATCTTCACAGGCTAATGTTAGTGTTTCTATTATTAGGGACTGTAGGAAAATTATTAGGCAGGGCGGGGGTCAGATGAGGGGGAGGATCATTGTTGAATAGAGGGTAGTCTTACAGCAGGTTAGGTTTCTAAACTTTTTTTTTAATTTTCCCAGCAGATTAATTAATACTTTGACTTCGCCTCTTTTAGTTTTTAATGGTTAACTGAGCCCAGGTGATATATGACAATTGTGCTTTTTCATAAAAGCATCAAACTTAATATACAAAGTTTGGCCTGAACATTTTACTTTCTGCCATAACCATATAATGTCTTTTATTTTTAAAAATTTCTTTTATCAGATCTCCTGCACCTAACTTGCTTAAACAGAGTAGGTAATGTCTGCCCCTATGAATTAATGGTAAAGGATTACAATGATGCCATATAAACATCATAAACTGTTCAGATGAATAGTTAAGGGTGAATTTATTGATTTTTGTATTTTAACAGGAGCTCAGTATTTCTAAATGTCTGGCTGCGGCCCTGTGCCTGAAAAAAGAGGCTGACTAACTTCTAATTACCTATTGTTATGGACAATGCTTCCATGAGCCATTATCACCAGCCAGAGGCTTTTATAGTTTTTCCATGGCTGGTGTGTTTGTGTCTCGTGCTCTCTGGAAGGCCCTACCCAGCTCGAAAAGCCTCATTTGGCTGCAGTAAAAACAGCGTGCGGTGTGTTTTGTGAATTAGCAGACAATGTGGCCCTGCAGACAGAAATAGCTGCTTCCTCTCAGCGTGGGCGTACCTCTCGACGCAGCTTTGTAGTCTTCATCGCGGAACAAGCGAAAAGTTCACTGGGAGGGTAAAGCTGACACCGGATCTGCATAAAAGACATATCATCCGTGAAGACAAAGAGCTGTTGCCGTCGCACCTTAGAGCTGTTTTGGGTGGGAATCCAATTACGGCAGCGTTATTGAACTGTGTGCTCACTAAACGTTGATCGGTGTCCTGATCCAGATCAAATTTAACAGCCGATATGTAGCGGTGTGTGAGAGGGAAAGAGGAAAATTACATTAGGAAGAGAAGGCGAGGCAGCTGATACAGCTGCATATTTATTCTGTTTACCAAAAGAAAATTATTTCATATTATAGTTTTTGCTCTTCAGTGATCTTTATTACACACATGCACTGTATGAACTTGGCTTTATTTGCGTCCACATTATCATAATTGTCATTAACATCCATGATGAGTGCTGGGGCAAGATAAGCAGATGTATCATGCTAAGAGAGAGACGGTGCACGAGTGTGTATGTGAGTCACCACGCTGGGAGCTGACAGCTGCTAGAGGGGAGAGCTATGGCCAGAATGGCCTGCTATCCTTTAGGGGGAAGCATCATTTCAACATTTAACTAATGACTGATGGCCGGGCAGCCAAACGCCTGCCTGTCCTCTCCACTCCAGCACACACACACACACACACACACACACGCGCGCGACCACACACAGAGACAGAGAGGTCACCTCAACCCACCACAGCTAGTTACTGGCTGCTTCACACACACACACACAAACGCAGCCCCTGAGTGTGTCTCCTGCTCTATGCGCTGTCAGAAATATTAAAGACACAAGTTGCATTTTAACTCTTTAAATGTGCATGTTTAATTTTTATTTCCTGAGATGAGGAAGAGTTTCTGTTGCTCCCTACACTCGCCAGACTCAGAAGCACACAGGTGTTTTCAATCTTGCAGCTGATTAGCCCTCCGCTCAGGTTGAGGCTGGCTGCAGCAAAGTTGGGAACTTAGTGAAGTCACCAAAGTCCACGTACTTAACTTTCATATCAGGAAAGAAAAGTGTAAGTGCAAGTACAAATCTGACAGGGGAGTTGAGTCTGTGTGCTCCCTCCCTCACAATCCTGAGAGGAGGTCTAATTAGACCAGATAAGTGGGAACACCTGTGCAGGTGGACCATGGGTGTTTAATCATGACTTGACAAGAAGGAAATGGAAGCTTCTGATGACCTTGTGAGGTTGAGAAGTAAAGGCTTTTCCAAGTACTCAGTGTCTTTATTCTTTAGCCATCACCATGTGCAGTCAACAGTAACTTCATAATAAGTCGAAGCAAAAAACTTTTCTGTTTCCACTTTACGCTTCATGACTTATTCAACACGGTGTTGCTTCACGCCGCAGACACAATGCCAATAAGGACCTAATGGATAAGCTGAGTTGTTTAACTGAAGTTTTTGATTGTGATGTGAACAGAATGTACACACACACACTCCCTAACGTGGACATGCAGAGCTGGTCTGTCAAACTGTGTCACCATTTTGTCATGGTGTACAAATGGTAAATGGTGCCCCGTTTGGTGCCGTCTCCTTTGGGTTGACTAAAAATACACCGAATCCATCAAGCAAAGCAGACAGAGGCCCCTGAATGACTCTGAGGTGTCACTTACAGAGCGTCGCTTCAAACCGCCTTTAACTGTATGAAAGTTTGTGTTGAAACAGAGCGTTTATGAACAAAGACAAAAAGTGAGAGCTTCTGTGTGTTACTGAGGGAATACATGCACATTCACAAGTCAACACAGATCAGTGGATGGGGCTTCAATGAGAATAAAAATCACTTTGGGTTCAGGATGAGTATGTGTTTGAGCTTTGACAGATCCTCTGCAGGAAATGTGTTCAGGATGAAATGTTTCTTTTCTTGTATATCAGCCAGGATTGATTTCTGTTCTTTTGAAGCTAAACCATATTATTTTTGTTGTTGATCTCTAACTCCGCTCTCAGGTTTGGAAGGAAATCCAGTTTAATATGAATTATACATTTATGTCTATTTCACTCAGGGAAAAAACACTTTTTTGGATATGGATGCAAGAGCTTCATGCTTTGGAAGATTTAGGGAGATATATTAGCAGGAAGTGTGTTTTCCCCTTGGGTATAATCACCTCAAAATTTTAATTACCTTTTGAGCCGTTTATATCTACATAGGGATTGGATCTGGTCTTGTTTCTACAGGAGCCCAGGACAGACAAACCAAACACTCGCCCTAGATAGGGCCATCTGTGTTTTTGCATTGGCCAATGTAGTTAGCAGCCCCTCTATGATGAAGCATTTTGAGAACATTCTCAGAGAGCTCCAAACTCAGCCAAAAAACCTTTAGTAAGGAGTCTTAGCTTAGGAGTGATTTGACCCTGTTGCTAGGTATGATGCATTCTTTTAACAGATGTGATTGGTTGTCACAGACATGCCCTATTTTGAGCCTGCAAGGTGAGGACACCCAGTGCCAGTTGTTTAAGAGAGGAAGAGACCTCTGCGGAGAATTTGGCTCCCGGTAAAAACCTCCTGAACAAAGAACACTGAAGGAATTCTAACCGTAAGAAGTTGAACTGGTTGCAATCTGCAGTCCTCACTGCTCGATGCCATTAAATCCTACACACTGCTCCTTTGAGCATATGCAAGTGGAGTTGGAATAATAACTGTCTCAATCAGAATGTAACTGAGGAGCATCCCAACACTCCACCTCCCACTGCGCTGAATGACAGCACTGAGTCATTTACACATAAACTGCAGTGGAGAGCAAATCAAAAAGACAATGTAAATGTAAATCGTCCCAGTTTCTGTTATTTGATCCAACTTTTTATTTGAAAGCTGAATCTTTTGCTCCCTAAAATTAAGCTTTTATTCTAACAATACATACCAGCTGTATTCAATGTACAATATTCTAAGAAGTAAGTTCATATTTTATTCTAAGCTCCAGTCTCTCATATGCAGCTATATTCTCTGCATGCATAGAAATTCGAGTGTGCGTCACGTTGCCTTGCCATCAGGGCTTACAGACACATTTTCACAGCTTGAATCCGCTATATGGACGTCATTTTTCCCACAGCACAAAGGAAACCTGTCAGCCAGCACCTGGAAATTGGAGCTGAAACTGTGCCATTTAGACTAAATAGCGTTGTATGGAGTAGTGTGTGAAGGAAGCCATTTCCTATTCCCACATCAGGTCTTCAACCGCAGTTTGCATTTGGTATTTAAGAGTCGACTTCCCCCTCTCTGTGGCTGAAACACATGTAAATCAACAGATAACTATGAAATTTCCTCATCTTTACCCCATGAGGAAAAACTGGGTCACTTACCAAAACAAACAGCCTTAAAGTGTTGTTGCCTGGAGTCAATCACATGCGTTCGCCCGCCTCCTTATTGATTCCCTGGCCATCCAATCATCATAGAAATGAGTGATTGTGTAGGACTGGGTAATATACCAAACCTCCCACTTTCTTACTCTTACCAGGAGAATAAGGCACTGAAATATCCTTGAGCAGGTTTCCATGACCTTTGACCTCTCTGTGGAAGAGGGGAAGCAAAAGAAGTCTCTCCCAGCTGATTGTCTTTTTACAAGGTCTCATAGTGACCTCATGTGGCCATGTAGAGGTACTGCAGTTGTCACTTTCTGAACAAAAGACAGACACAAGAGCAAAGTACCTTAAATTCATTTACTTAAATTAAAAAATGTACATCACATTATCCTTTACAATAGACATGTCTTTTTAAAAACTCAGTGGTTTTTGTTTTCTTCACTGTACATTTCAATAATTTGTATACAAATTCCTCTTTGACAAAAAAAAGGAGAAAAAAAAAGGAGTCATAGATGACAAATTAATTACTGGTTGTAATGACTGCAGTGTTTCCCTGGTAACACTTGGGCATTGATTAAATAGACTCAGTCCATAAAACAGGAGTGAATCCTTGAGATTTATTCATTTAACCTTTGAAATTCTCTTCAGTCATAATCTTAAATTAGGGCCGTTTGCAGCCTTGAGACGATTCATTCGTCTCTGGTACAGTCAGTGCTGTGTACACTCGGAGAGGTTCACTTGGATGTTAAAACTGCTTTTGGAAAATCCTTAATTAACAGTTACACAGTAAGAGGAACTTATGTATTTAATACAACAGCGAGGACACCACCTTCAGCGCAGGAGAACCTTGAGAGGACAACACTACTGTTTTTGACACGGACCCTGACACTTCAACAGCGATTAAATCCTTGACCTGCTCTGAATTATTTGCCAAGAGTGAGGTACACAGTATGGCAGTCATTATGTGCAGCTTGCAGCTCATAAAATTAAAGGAATATTTTGACATTTTGGGAAATGTTTGTTAGATTCCTAGAAGTGTGAAGATCATCGAATCTTCTAACTTCACTGGTTATACTGAGTCATCCCTGTAACGGACTGAACCAGGGGCTTTTCTTAGCAGTGTATCGTGGTTCAATCCGTAGTAGTAGTAGAGATAAGGAAGGTAATAATGCAGTTTAATATTGTTTTCTATTGAATATTTTTTGTTTTTAGAAGCCATTGACGAACACAATTTTTCACAGACTATCGTACTATCGTAATAGAAAAGTGTTTCCGTGCAATTTTTTACAAGTCAAGAAAGGCGCAGTTTGGGGCGCCAAATGGATCACCTGGTCGAGCACGCATCCCATGTACAAAGGCTACGTCCTTGTCACGGTGGCTGCAGATTTGGTTCCGACCTACAGCCCTTTACGCTTCCACTGTCCTGTCAAATAAAGGCCAAAAAGTCCCAAAAAACAATCTAAAAAAATAAAGTAAGTTGCAGTTTGTCGTAAATCTGTTGAAAAAACTGAGACAATATGTAATTAGAATGACTTTACTAGTCACATAAATGACGTCATAGCTTTCTCTCTAGCGAAAGCTACGATGCCTGTGTTTCATAGTTGCTGATTAGAACACATCAGGTTCGATAATGTTACATCTGTGGATGGGACATAGCTAAATTAGCTCGCTAACTATGTCTTGCGGGACTAGTGATGTTGTTCACTGACCGGTTTCACACTAAACTAAACAGTACTGCAACGAACTGTGGCTTTCTTGACTTGTGGAGTTGTGTTTTAAATTGACAAACATGTTTACATGTTTGCTGCATGGCACGATTTAAACAGGTTTTAGATATCATTCCTCTCTCATTGTTGGCTTCCATTTTCCAGAATAAGGTCGACTGGGGGACACTGGAAAGGAAGGTACTGCCTCTAATGTAGCACACAGACATGAGAGTGGTATCAGACGTCTCATCCAATTTCCCACAATGTCGCACAATTCCTTTAACATCTGCTCCAAAGTGCCTTACATTAATATGAGTGCGCACTTTTTCTCTTCCACATAATTTGAATCAATCTCTGCCTTTCTCTACTCTCTTCAAAAGGTTACGTCACAAAGGACAAACTAAATGTCAAAAACACTGATGTTGCCACTTGAGTCCACCATGACCATCTCTGCTCTGTATGAAGCCTACTTACTGCAACTGACACGACACTGTAACCAAGTACTGCGATGTTGGATGTGACCATTTACATGCTGAATGAGGTTCAAAATACTCTTGTTGTCTTCATGATCTGAGGTTCCTATTGGTTAACGGTGAGCAGAAATAGTCATGTGAGTGTTGCGGAGCCAATGAGAGCTGAGACATTAATTTAAGAACAGCAGTCCAGTCTTCATAACTCCACAGTTAAAGGAATTCAAACTGGGCAAAGAAGAGAAAAACAAAAACAAAAACAGAAAAACAAAATTTGTACAACCTTCTGTAAACATGAGCATAGGCAGAATATGGCAGACAGAAAATTAAAGATTTGGCAAAAGAAAAAAAAAAAAAATTTTAGAACGTGATACATTCTGTGCTTTATCTGAGCGCAGCCTTGTTAGAGAGCTGTTCGTCAGAGTTAACAGATTACAAAAGGCTTCAGGTAAAAGCTTTAAGGACTACAACGAGCCATCCGATCACACAGTGACACAGCGTCAGTTACTGATTTCACCTGCTCTAATATCCCACAGGTTTCCCTCTGTCATGGATCTAATTCATTCCTAAACAAAAATAGAAAATCCATGTCTGGGAAGGCAGCCTATACATAACAGGCCAAATCATACAATGGATGTTGAGGAAAAATATCCATTCTTAATTAGCTTTAACTAATAATAATAATAATAATAATAATAATAATAATAATAATAATAATGTGGTTCTTTGAGCTGGTCCATTGCGTCTCTGGCAACTTCATATCCAGCACAGTTGATTCTAATCGATGATAAGAGGACTTGTATAGACTCTAAGAGAAACCTTGACATGAACGGGGCAGTTCTGAAGTGCAGCCACCAGAAAACAATCATGTTTTTCTGGAGGAACGTCGACTCAAACCTGATTTAAGATTCTTAAACAAGTAGGAAGTGTCCAGCGAGTGAAAATGTCCACACACAAAAAAAAGAAACATAAATGTCAAGGTCTCCCTTTTAACAGTGTTCTGTAAGATTTACACATTAGAAACTAAAGCTTGTGCTGCTGAGCGTACAGTAAATAGGAGTGGGACAGCTACTCTACTGCCTCTCGTACTAAAAATCTGAAGAGAAATCGTGACCTCCAGTCCCGTATCCTGTCTCCGTTCCTCTCACGAAAACACGGCGAAGTGTCTGACGTAGTTTGGCATCATTATTTCTACATATCAAACCGTTCTGCAAGAGTAAAGACCGGCTTTATTCTCGTGAACGGCATCTTTAAAATAAAGTGACGTCGAAGTATTCTCTTCAGTCTAGACCTTTCATCCATGTACATCATATACTACGGTTTACAAAAGCTCACACTAAGATGATCTGGAACAAGTGGAAGAGCAGCCAGATATCGATCTTGACTCACTGTGGCGTTACAGAGAAGTGAAAAAATAAGCAACGAAATAAGTTATTAGGCATGTCTTCATATCTCATAGTCCTGGTTTTCCGTTCTAAAAAATGGACTTATTTAAACAAATAAATCCAGCATTTATATTTCTTGTATGTAACCTAAAACAGCCTGGCCATCTGTGAGATCACCCAATCAGAAGGGATGTTTAACGGATATTTCTGCGCTGGTTTTGGACAATCAGGTTTATACTTATAATTCAAAGTACCTTCTTTAAAGGTTTAAAGGTTGTCTGGCTTTGGCAGACATAAGAGTTGAGGCGATCTAAGGTTTTGTCGATCCAGCGCGGTGTAAGAGCTCAAATCGGTTTGATTTTTTAAACCAGCATTTGTCATTATGACACTTTTTTTCAGCAAAATGTGCCAACGACATCTCCGTGCTAAATCAAGCTTGTATTGCATTAGCAACAAGCAATTTGACAACATGATTTTAACATAATATTATGTGTTTATGCTTAGAAACAGGCTAACAGAGCCACTAATTTACTATTAAGCCGAGCACGGCAACAAGAAGGAAATCAAATTTCAGTAGAGGCGCACATTGTTGTTTGTTTTACTTGTAAGTTCGTGTGTTTTTTGGGGTGACGAGAGAAGACATAGCAGAGTGCGTCTCTCCAAAAACTAAAAGTGCACCAGTATGGCAACATTCTGGATTTGAAGCTGATGACAGAGGTGTCCTAACTGGCAGCGAGTGTCGTTTTTAGTTTAAGTTTAGTCAGGTGCCCTGACACTGTTTATTCCTGTACTCACTTTGATGGACAAGGAACGGCAGATTCAGTTAGTTAAGCTGAGAAATTATCTTTACAATACCTCATTTCACTATAGAACCTGAATAAGGTGAGAGCTGGTTGGAGGGAGATCTCCTGAGAGCTAAAAGTTTCTAGTAAATGACCGTCGCTAATAACAACCTACTTGCTGTTGGCTATATTGTACATCATTTCCAGTTATTATCACAATTTAAAACGTGTTATTTCTGTTTAAAAGTTACTGTAACAAAAGAAGGGAGATAGCGACTGGGCCACCCATCTTTAAAGTGGTTACATCTCGATCTCGAGCACACAGCTATATGACGCAACAGAAGTCCATGTTTAATGGATTCAGTGCGGACCGAGAGCTCCACTGTTACACAACTTGACATGACAGTTGAATGCTCGTTTGCTGCTGGGACACGCGGCTGCTGAGTCAAGTGCAACTAATTCTAGTGGTAAAATTCGGTATACCGGTCTGGTCCAGTGTTTGGCTTAATATCAAACCGGTTTGAAAGTTTCTACACTGGCCCGACCCTAGCAAAGATCAATCTGGTACTAATACAATGCGCTACGACCGCGTATGTTCTGCACTGAGACCAGCAGGATGTGACCTGATCAAAGAAAAATACCTTAGGACGTAGGTGTAGCTTTGAGACTGTTTTACCAACACTGACCAGGGATTCCAGCGTAACTACTGAGTATTTAAAGTCTATTCATCGCAACGTAAATGCCAGAGAATCCAGTTAACGCTCTAATAAAGTGCAAGGGGAACACCATCGATGGAAGAAAGGAGAATCTCTTTATATATGTACAGATTGTGCCTTTAAAAGAGAAGCTCGGACACGGAGGCTATGCTCTCCGCTGTGTCGTAGCTCCGAATGGCAGTCAGTGTTTGAACCATCTAACAGCGCTTGTGCTCTCGTCTTGGACGCAATCAGCAGCTCGAGGACCACCAGTTACTCATCCCGAAGGCTGTTTGTTACAAAGAGACATTTTTCAAAAGAAAGGCATTTCTGAAAGAAAAAAAATATATATCACTGCACATTTCACATACGCACACTTACAAACACCGAAGCGGATGCTGAACGTCTGTTAGATCGACAAAGAAGACTAAAAACATACCATCGCTGCTGAAATGTGTCTAGAAAGGAGGAAAATTCAAGAAATTAGACATCAGCAATGTAAACTAACAGAAAGGCTCTGTGTCAGTCAAATGGTGATCTGACATGTTCACAGCTAATACAATAATAAAAAACCTGACCACTCACACATGTACACGTAGAATTTTGTTGGGCTATGCCACGAGGCACCGATCAGCCTGTTAGATTTCTAAATATTTCAACATCAATGGTTGTTTTTGCTCTGATTTATAAAGCTAAAATTCACATATTTGTTCCTACAGACGTCTGGCAGTTACAAAGAACCTCTTATTTGTCTTCTAGTTGTTCTATGATATTCATTTGACGGCCAGTGTGAGCACTTCTTGAAATCTTCCTACCACAGTAGAAGTCACTCCACTGACTCGCTAATAAAGAGAAAAATAGAGCCACTTGACGCAATTTAAGACCATAATTCCTGCCCACACACCCACTCACACATGCACACAGAAACAAGTAAGTCAGGAAGCCAGTCAGCCAGTCAGTTGGTCAGTCAGGTGGGAGAGGAGAACCAGCCCCCTCGCCGCCTTCTGCTGATTGATAAAAACCACACCGATCTTCACTCCTCCACACAACCAGTTAGCGGATTTTGTTCATTATCCAACACCCACAAAAAGTGTGTGATGTAACTAAATCCCAACTACACAGACATGTAGCTGACACACCCACACGTCCACCCTCCGACGTGGCCTAGATAGGAAATCCACCAATCAAAGCTGGCCGATGACCATCGACGAGGAAGCTGACGCCCATCACAAGAGGAGGAGGCTCACGCAGAGCGGAGGAGTGTGGAGCTGTTTTTAAATCATCTTCCAGTCCAGTTGAATCTCAGGAGGCTCTCTGCCCCAGACTTAAACCCCAGTTTGGAGATCTGTTGCTGGGATACAGGCTGTCTAGAGCTCTGCGCTGGCAGGTGGTTTGGTGGTGGTCATGATCTTCATGTACTGGGTGAAGATGGCCTCGAAAGCCTCGTCTCTGTGGATCATGGCACCAAACACCAATGGCTGGAGGGAGAAGAAATGATGGGAATTTAAGTCTACATTTTACATGTGATCGCTGCACTACTTTGCAAGATGTTATACGATAAGGTCAGGCTGGGCGATAAATCAAATTTTTTTTGTCCAGTGCAGGGCTCTAACCTGAGAGTGTTCCACTGTCCCAGGGACAGAAAAGTCATTGCGATAAAAAGAACATTTTGGGACAGTTATGGGACGAAACGTAGGCAGGCATTAATCTCTGATGAAGTTATCAATGTAGGATTGCGAAAGTACACAATTCAACAGTGAGATGAACCGTGACGATGACATCGGAAAACAGTGAACCTGTCGCTGCTGTCAGGCAGGTGTCGCTTAATGGCGTCTCAAAGCGGTGGTGGGATTTTATGCCTTCTGGTGTCACCAGTGGTCAAACTGGGAAGACGTGCCGCAGAGGAGACAAACTCCAACAATGCTCTGTGTCACAACAGACTGGTGGCCTGCTTATTTTTGCACCTACAGTGTTTACAAATGTTAATAAAATTAAAAAAAAAAAAAAAAAAAAGTTTACAAGTATTACAATAAAAAATGGCTGATTTATGAATTATGTATCAAATGTTTTCATAAAATGTGAGCTTATTATTAATTAAGTCATTTCAATGGTATTTTATTTATGTCAGGCATCATTTTATAATCATTGAAATAATTTTATTGGGACGACCGCCATTTATTTTGGGGTGGTTTAAATTGCATTTTGGAGTGGTTTGGGACGGTACTGGTCTTGTGTCATAAATCCAGCGCATGCCTTTTCTTTACAGCAGTGCACTTTTGCCCCTCCCTAAAAGAAAAACTGACCCTCAACCTGGGGCATGTTTAGTTCACCTCCAGCCTGTTTTTCAGATGAATTATATGTTAAGTTTAAGAAAAGCCTTTTTTTTTTAAAGTTCAATAAATGCATGATGTTTCCAAAGTCAATGAGTAACAATGTTGTGTAATTGTCATCTAAATATTGACCAAAGTAATCGTGGTTAGGATTTCTGAGCATCAAAAAAGATGATGTCACATATTTCATCCTATGCACATCTTATAAATCCAGCCACTGGCTGTGGATGTTTCTCATACTGAATCCAGTGGTAAAATTAAAAACATCCCAAACAATTATTGCAAGTCAGCATCATTTTAGAGTTACATAACTAATGGACGCTCCTCCCATGGGCGGGAGGAGCGGTTCATAATCCAAGGCTTGTCAAGTTGTTCACAAAGAAAGACAAAGTAATATTGTGCTGTCTCACTGCATTCAAAAATGGATTTTGCTTATTGAAGCTTGGCTGCCTGTTTGGTTGCCACTGTGCAGAATGATGTAGGTGCTGAGCACTTAAGTGAAGTAGGAGCAGTGAATCATTTACATATCTATAGATTCTGGATTTCTCATTGAGGGAAAAGAATCTTTAACGAGATATTTGGAAAAAGTCATATCAGACACAAATTACTGTTGAAAGCAGAGTATTTATATCTTAAAGCGTGTCCAAGGGGGATCTTTAAGCTAAAGGAGACGTAGCAAAGATCTAAAGAGATGTTGACGTATGAGGATTTTTCAAGTTGACATTAAGAAAATAATTTGACTACACAGAATCTATTTAAAACCAAAATCACCATATGGATCTAAAGAGGGGAAAAAAGTCACTGCACACTGTACCTTCTGAGTGGAAGGAGTAGCTATAGAGATGCCCATCCCACTTCCTGGTAGGACTGAAAGCACTTTGTACTGCAGAGTTCAGAAAAACAATCATGTTATGATAAGTTTCAATAGCAAAGAATACACAATGAAAATATTATATATATTTTTGTCTATCTACTTATTTTCTACAGTGATTACCTTCTGTATGTCGGTGATGTCCACCAGCTTGATGACTTTATTCTTCTTGGAGGAGCTGGATCTGGAGCTGGAGCTCTCAAAGCACAGGTAACTGGCGGAGAGAGAGACAGAACATCGCTCGCTGAGAGGGGGCCCGAGGAAAAACAAGCAGGCAAGCAAAACAGACGACACAGCGAATGGACTTCCTGTCAGTTACATATCCAGAAAGGTGAAGAGATTTACAGATCAGAGGTATTCTCAGGGGGAGGGCTGTCCTACTTGATCCACTGTTGACTGACTGACACAGAGAGGGGGAGGAGATCTGTTGTAGCTCTTAGTTAGGAGCCTTTTCAGGTACTTAATACCACAAGCCCATTGGTGTTCAGTGTTCAGTGCTCCTCCTCTCTGCTCCACCTGTAAGAGCAACTTCTTTTTCTCTCACACAGTCACAGATTTAATCGGTGAAACATTCTGAGAGAAGATGTTTGCACTTACTTCTCCGTGACGTAGAGCACTCCGTTCCTGATGTAGTCTGTGGGCATCTTCCTGTCTCTGTTTATTAGGCAACACCTCCAGCCGTTCTCACACACTGAAAACACACAGAGCAGAGAAGTGAGAAGATTTGTGCAGTGATAAGTAAAAAAAAAAACAACTAAATGTGCACAGCCTGGCTTCAAACCACCATGAGAAAATCAATCTCAAGATGTTTTGTTTTTCTCAGCTGGGTCATGATTTCAGCTTGGCTGGTTGGTACCTTAGATTCTAGCATTTCTAGGTCTCGTGTAGCCAGACTTTTCTTCACAGCGCTAGAGAAAGGTCTGGGATCATCAATTATCTTTCTGCTAGGGGGAAAAAAGGCTCTGGCTTGTTTGTATTTCTTTAAACCAATCACAATTGTCTCGGGCAGCACTAGGCCTAGACAGAATGGTGTCGGGAGGACTCGTTTTGGACGAACCTTTGCATGTGATTCAACTTTTACTGATCAACAGACAAATATATTTCGATAGCCTGTGCCCTGAGGGTGAAGCCTGACTATTCTTTAGCCCTGAAGGAGCTCAGTCAACCCATTTAGCAGAACATTATTTCGATGGTATCACAGAAGCTTGTGTGAAGTGGAGCAGATCGGTACATTGGTAATGTCAGTGTCGCTGGAGATGTGGCAAATCAAGTCTGACTGGCTGGAAAATGGATCAACACCCAGTGTGACAGTCTTGCCAGATGGAGTCTGGGCTTTACCGAGGTGTGTTCAAGTTGCAAAGGAGATTTTGAAAATGGAAACACAAAGGTGGTTGTAGGGAGGGAGGATGCTGGCCTAAATAGCTGACAGGTTTATAGCCACAGACTACATCTAATGAGTTACACTAAGTGTTTCTAATCTTTATCTATTACAAATGAAGTTAACTGTGCAAAATGCAATGCAGATATTTGGCATATTCAAATGAAAACAGTTACAAGATGCAGTAAGTCCCCTCACCCGCCAGAGGGCGCTCTGACTCCTGTAGGTTGAAGACCTCATGAAAGGCTCCCTTCTTGGTACTGTGGGAGCGACCTGTCTCCTCCTCCCTGCTCACCCCACATGGGACGGTGGCGAGGCTGCTTCGAGAAACCACCGGCTGAACCTGGAAAGAGAGACGGAGGAGGAGGAGGGAGAAGAAGGAGACGGGGGGGGGGGGGGGGGGATGACAGGAAGACGGAAGTAAAAGAAAAATTGCCATGAAGGAGACAAAAAGGGTACGGGGAGGTGGGAGAAAGACAGATGGGAGAGAGGGAATCAATGTGATGATGAAGAGAAGCAGGAAGGGCAAGGATAAATATTTAAAATCATATATCTCCACACATTCTGTGGCCTCATCCAATACCAGTATGTGTTTCGAGAGCTCGAGAAAAGTGGCCAAAATCGAAACAGTTCAACTTCCAGTTTTTCATTTCTCTGCATGTGCACGTGTTTGCAGCAGGCTCAGGTGTGACGTGCAAAGCAGAGAGTGAGGCCATCATTCACTCGTCATACATAGCACCAGTTTATAAGCACAAAATACTTGTTAGTATGTGGAAAAATGCACTCTGATGTACATGTTCAGTCCTCTCTGTGCAGGAGATTCTGTTTCTGAAAACAATCAACTAACATTTAAAACATCAACAGCAATTAGGGTTAATCACTACGTGTAATGGAAAGGGGAAGGATTTAATGAGCTAATGTGGAATTACAGTGGTCAACTACTCTATGTGCATTATAGCTAATCAGTAAACACTGCTAACTCTCACACAGCATCTATATCAATGGATCCAAAATGCCAACAATCTGGGAATTTGTTATTTAATTCGTTTTCAAATGGATGAAATAATTCAATGAAATGGAAAAACTAAAATTTAGTTGTGACATTTTGATCCATTCTGTCCACAAACACGGCCAGTCCCAAGATGTGTCCCACATCTCGCACACACACACACAGTCTTTGAGGTGAGTTTGTGGCACACCGGGGCGCAGCGGAGGAACCAAAGGGAGACACACCAGAGTCCCTACCTTCTCAGTGCCAGAGAGCTGAGAGAGAGAAACGACAGAGGACACCTGTGACTGACGCCACAGCAAAAGGCGCGCACACACACACACACACACACACATGCTTGTACACTCTATGCTACGTGTCAGAGACGGGTACACACGTGTGAGTGGCTGCGTTGTAATGGATTATTGACAGGAGTGATGGTATTTTGAGACTTTATTGATGTCTGTTCTCTCTTTGCCCCGCCACAGCAGGGGTCGGCAGTGGGAGGGAGACTGACACGCACTGGCAACATGAAAGGTTCAACCTGACCTAGAGCTGAAAGACCGTCTCTGACGATCTCTTGATATAAATGTTTTCTTGTTTGTATGGAAATTATATGTTATTTGAAGATGAAACACCTCAGTTCTTTTGCATTTTTAGCATGCTATTAAAACTAGAAAAGCACTCGGAGAGCGTAGACCTCTACCAAGCAGCTCGGATTTCCCACCACTTCGCTTCAACCGATCACCACCAAAATGTTATCATCTGTTCCTTCTCCCATTATCAACCTTTCCTGAAAATTTCATCAAAATCCGTTCAAAACTTTTAGAGTTATTTTGCAGACAAACAGACCAATGCTGGCGAAAACATAACCTCCTTGGCGGAGGTAATTAGCTTGCTTGCTAAACTAGCTCTTTAGCTAGTTATATGGCAATAACCTGAAATCACACATACTGATGACATAACTGCGAAGCTTCTACAGGTGTAAACTTTCTCTGTTACAGCTTTAGCTTAACAGGGACAGCTTAAAGAATTAGAGTAGCTTAAATAATCCTCATGCATTTCAAACATATTTTATCTGAGACAGGATTCAGACGAGGGCCAAATGAGTTTTTTCATATAGTAAGTTCCCTATATTCTTTATTATTCACTATACACAAGCTATAAATCATTTTTTGTATGACCAACACAACACGGGACACAGTCATCTTATATAAACTGCTCTTTCACGTAGGTCAGGCCTCCGTGTTAGGATGAAATGGGATGATTGGTGTGTGAATTCTTCAATCAACGTAAAATATTATAACCTGTAACTTCAAGCTTTGTCAATAAATAACATATTAAAATCTGAGAAAAGAACAGCAGAGCACTGCAGAGCAACATGGCCTGGTGTGAGCGTTGTATACAAAACAATAAATATGACTCGTACTGATTTCCAGTCAGTTACAGTAACAAATCACACAAACTAAAGTGCACACTGACAGTGACTCCACCACTTTAAAAACGCTGAGATAAATCAGAGGCTAACCGCCTTCACTTCACCCAGCAGTAGGAAAGCAAGACAGTACGTTTTCTTGGGTCTGGAGGGGCGGCAGCATTTATTCAGGGACAAACTGAAACCTACACTGTACATTTAACAACACAAGACAGCTTTACTGCTAATTTCTTCTTTACTGCGATAGCCAACAGCCGTCATCTCTGAGCGCATCCATCACTGTCCGTTTCCATCACTCTTTGCTTGACCACACACTGACTACACACACATTATGCTCTGAGCTGCACCCCAAATGTTAATGTGGAGAGGGCAGTGCAGTACATCACGATGTTGGTTTGAATGCGATTTATCATTCAGCCCTATTTCAGACTAAGTTACGTTGAATGAGTGTGTGTGCTTATATATAAGTCACTTAAGAGTTAGTTTAGGAAAGCAACGAGTAGAGGCAACGAAGGAGGAGGGACAGCAAACAGCTGATTTAGATGTGTATATGTTTGTGTTTCTGCGCCCTTACCCGCCTCGACACAGTGGCGTTGGTCCTTTCTTTGAGCTGAGGGTCTGTGGGCAGGCTGTTCCACACGATGTAGGGTGTGTCGTACTTGTCCCGCAGCTTCGGACAGCTCTTGAACAGGAAGTCTATGATGAAGAACTTGATACCGGCATATAGACCTGAAGAGGAGCAAACGAGGATGGGGGAATGCAGATGGTGAGCAAGGATGAAAAAACTGATGTGAAAAACTGTCACTTCCTCGTTACCTTGTCCCCAAAGCCCTTCCATTTTTCAGTTCAAAGCCTTTCAGCGTTTGAAATCTCATTCATGGTGCAGACCTCTGTCCTCATCTGTCCTCGCTTACAAAAACAAGCCTTAAATTATGTAAATATTACAGCAGAGCAGGGTGAAATGGGGACTCAGTGTAGAAAGAGTCAGCTCTCTAAATTTACTTGCAGTGTCCAAAATTGCTAAGTGTAGTAACCAACAACGACTGACAGCTTCTGTTTATGACTCGAAAAAAACACCAGAGGTCTTAGTTAAAGGTCCAGTGTGTGGTATTTGAGGGCATCTATTATGAGTACACAAAAACCAAACACTGGCTCTAGATAAGGCCATTCACGTCAGCAACTGTAGTTGCCACTAAATCCTACAAACTGGACCTTTAATTGTTTCAGACAATAACTAGACAAACATTCCTAGAATTATGTGTTCATCACATATGGGGTGGATGGCAGAGATAGCAAAGATACCCATGTTGACGACTTGTGAGCATTTGCGTTATTAACATTGTACATTGTACATTGTATGACTACACAGTCGTGTGAGGATTAATTATGGTGGCTCTAAAGGAAAAGTCATGGGATCACTGAAGTCAGTAGGATTTGTCCTTGGGCAACAAGAATATCAGTAAAACAGTTCATGGGAATGTATCCAATGGTTATTTCAGACTGGGTTAGAGATGTCACTTTCCGTTTCGGTTCCTTTTCAATAGCCTGACACCCATTAACCATGCAATTTTTAAGGGGGAAGGAATAAAAAAAAGGAGGCCTTGTCTTTTAGTTTGGTGTACCATTGTGTCAATGAGCTTTAGCGCTGCATTTCAAAGGGCTATCCAATTATAGGTAAGGATATTTTCATGACTTGTGATGTAAATATCTTGCTTTTTATGTTATTTTCTGTTGGCTTTGCTGACAGCCAGCCAGCTAGCTGCATTAGCATGTGGAAACATAGACCCCACTGTCCACCCTCTGGTCTACACTGGTTAGCTAATGTTAGCCTTGGCCTCCCTGTAATTCGTCACCTAGGTCAGGTGGAAGCTAGCTAAAGGCGGCATTCATTTGGTTATTAGTGCTGATTATGTCATCCCAGTGGCGCATAAGCGTTGCTGTGGAAACATGGTGGCCACTCTCCAGTCTGGCCCCAGGTAGCCCCAACAAGTAAGCTGCTTCATTTTGAGTTGCAAAACCCCCTTTATCATGGTTAGCTATGTTAGCACCACTTACTGTACTGACACTGCTAACAGTGCAAACACAGTTTAGTGAAGTTAACAATGCTAAAGGGGGTTTGCGGTTCAAAACTGAGTCGGTTACCCACCGAGGTGACCTGGAGGCAGCCTGGAGGGTGGGCACAATGTTTACACAGCATCGCTGTTGGGTAAGGACAGCATGACTAGTGGTAATCGCCATAAAAGCGGTGCCCCTAGCTTGCTCCCACAAGGCATGGTTGGTGTGCGGTGCAGTAAATTATCAAGTAACCTACAGACTGACATGTGTAACCAGTCATAAAAAATTTGTGGTGGTTAACCCAATAATGGTCAACAGTTTACATCCCTAGTTTGGACCAAAGTAGACCTGCAGCCCAAAAGTTCACTGTCAAATTTGGTGGTGACGACCTGCCAACTTCAGTAATGGAACCTTATTGTCACTATCATTAACAGGAGAAAGAAATGTATGTGGCTACAGTGACAACTATACATAGCTGGTAAAATGAACAGGAACTATTGTGTCAACAATTATTTTTGCTCCAAGCATCTTCCAAGGATATATGAGCCCACAGCACTCTGGAAACACTTTGTTTACAAGACACAGCGGTAACTAATATTATCAGATAGGCATGCCAATAGCCTGCAGCGACCCCTCGGAGGGAGCGCGAGAACAGTTACACAAGCGCTGCATGAATGCATTTGTTTGTGTGCACTGAATTGAGTATAAGGATTTGCATTCTCCAAGGGCCTATGCAGTGTGTAGAGTGTCAGAAGGATAAAGGAGCTTTGTCTGTGTGCGTGCACGTCTCTCTCACCCATCATGAAGCCCAATAGTTTATACGGCAGGACGCAGGAGGTGATGAAAGTCACCCACAGGCAGATGTAAAGTTTCCGGGTGCTCTCTGGCTGCACCCACATGAAAAGGCTGATAAAACAATGCATTGAAACACACACAGAAAGACAAGGGAGAGGAGAAATAAAATATAAGTCAATGGGTCTTTCTTTAAGTATTATTAAACACTATTTTCATACTCGATCCCAGCATTTAGTAAAATACTTTTTTTTTTCTTACTTTTTTATCTTCTCCAAAACATCCGCCATTTTACCAAACAGGTTCTGTAAGGAGAGTTTAAGCACTGTAAGAACCATCACTGCTTCACTATCTGTTAACACTGATTTGAGAAGTTACATGAGCTGTGTTGTACCTGTGCTTTTTGTGCAACATCAAGTACAAGCTGGAACTTCTCAGATACAGTCAAGTCTTCCTTTGGAGGCTCCTGCACAAAACAAAGAAAAGCTAATAAGACATAATATTGACCTCTACTGATGCATACATTTTCCTCCTGACACACAAACAGGAAGCAGTTAAACAGGAAGTGGGAAACTGTCTCACCATGGGTTCTGAGACCTCAGGCACAATGCTCCACTGGATCCTCCAACCTCTGGAAAACAGGAAGAAGAGTAGTGTACATTTTTATGAGGTGTTTTGTTCAGATGAAATTAGGCCACTAAACTCTTCAACCTCCATCATCTCTACAACCTTCATCACTTTAAAGGCGACTAGGTGTCCCAGTTTGTTAGTCCAAGTCCAGACAGATGTCTGACGAACACTAATGTGCCCTCATTTCATGGTGATCACCAAATTGCCCCACTTTAAATTATTTTGATGTTTTTATAACTGAATCTATTTGTGGTTGTTGTGAGCACAAAGAGAGGTTTGCCTTTGCTATGATGCATTGGTCGTCAACAGGCATAATGATCATAAATACAGGCGTGTCCATTATCATCAACACACATTTGCTGCAGTAGATTCATGTTTTTATTTGGCTCTCACAGTCATAAGAGGTCAGCAGTGTGCATCTGTTCACCGATAGCACAGCTGTGGCCTCAGTGGTTTAGTTTAACAGGGTTTTATTATACAAAGCACACGGTAAATCTTGTCACAGCTAAGAACATTTTCAAACTAGCCCCAGCAGCAGTAATAATGACCATAGCAATGCCACAACGGCTGCTTCTCTAATATCTGACTATCAGATGCGGAGAAATGTTGTTACCTGGCGATGAGGTAATTTAAGGACAAGCGCAGGATAGCCAGGAAGAGTAACATGGGAATGGCCCAGCCATGCCAAGCAGCATTCATGTAGATCTGTAGGCACAAGGAAACAGACATTCTGACATTTGGCTGACATTTGGTTTATTGAGCTTCTCTCAGAGGTGATCAAAATTTAGAGAGCTACAGTTTACATTCATATGCATTCATTACAATGCAATACTGTTGCAACCCTAATGCCATGATGCCAAACCACATTCTTCTTCTTATAGCATTGAAAAAGTAATAAAAAACAAACTTGTCCGAAAAATTAACATTTGAACGCACATTAGCGTGCTGACACCTACCTTCAATGATAGAAACCATCTTTGGGAAAAAGTTAATTGACTTTTACTTTGAGTTTTTAGTTTGCCCCATGGCCCATTCACTAACATGGAGGGGATGGGGTTTATGACCTATAATGCAGCCAGCCACCAGGGGTGGTGACATGTTTTGGCTTTACTTTTGGGAAACTGTCCATATTGTCCATCTTTATTATACAGTCCATGGCCTCTAGTTTCGCAGGCGAGGCAGAGGTGCAGCGCACCTGCGCTTAGCCGACTGGGTGTGGCCAGGTGGATTTTGCAAGTTTGGCACACCGTGCGCGCTGGTCAGGTTGGGTTTTTAGCGCACCTTCAGCGAAGCCTTTTGGCACAAAACTGTCACTGCGCCAAGCTGGATCTGTCAACACCTCCCCCTGCTGCGCCGCCACACCCATCTCAGCGCACCTCAGTCTGCCAAACTACCAAACTGAGCGCGCCTCGGGTTGCGCTGCTTGAAACTAGCTCTGTGCGGGGTTGTCCACCCTGCGCCGTGCCGGGATACTAGAGCCCCATGGGTCAGACTGATAAAACTGAAGACAGAAAATTATTTCAGTCCATAATAAAGTTTTATACACCAGACCTTAACTCAAGAAAACCGTGAGACTTAATGCATGAGAGAAATTTATGACAAGATGAACAAAATTATTCCCTTTAATGATGATTTATAACACTGACTTGAAGCATTTAATTTTGGACAATATAATGTGGGATCATCTCAAGATACTGAGGCCTAGTTTACACTGATATTGTTTTTATTTATTCATTTATTTATTTTTTGGTAAACAGTGTTTTACCTCTTTTATTCAGGAAAAAAATCCCATCCACACACACTGTTATAAAAAAAAAGGAAAACCTGTCATCATGAAAACCTACAGGCAGCAATATAACCTTAACCCTAACGCCTTGCAAAGAAGAAGAAGTAGAAGATGTTGGAGCCTGAAAACAGCTATAATCAGAAGGCAACCTAAAGCAGTGACCTCAGTACTGCATTCTGATGCATCTCTTCCTAAATACAGTGGAAGAATCACTGTACATTTAGGTGTAAACCTGTAAAAAGTCCTGTCAGCATGAGTAGAGCCAGCATGATTTCAGCTATGTCTACTGTTGCACGAAATGTGGCCTCATTAGTGATGCCTTCAAAGGAGATAAGGGCACACACTCTTACATCTTAAACCAAAAACTCGCTTTTCCCTGTTGACACGGCAACACTGAAGAAGTTTTTCTGAAAAAAAAAAAAATCCTCACAATGCACAGACTGTTACAAGAGGTTTGTTTTTAGTGACGTAAAACAGTTTGTATGTGAACAAACACGTAAAAAAAAAAAAGATACGTTGCGTCTCTGTGGGCCTGAGATAGCCTTGACATGGCCAAAATCAATAGGTTGAAGATAATTTGGCATAATCACTGACTGTGGACATTAATGAAGATCTGATTAACCCCCCGCGGCCCCTGACAGCACCACTGCAATCTGTCACTGTTGAGCAGAAATTACTTTGCCATTCATTTCACTTCACTGTCTTGTACAACCAAATGGGTTCATCAGTCAATTCAAAGATCTCACTTTTTAGTCTATTAAAGCTTTGAGCTTAATCAACACAGCACAAAGTTCAACATAATAGTGTGATGTCTTAGCAATTACTCATAACAAAGGTGCACACTCACAATGAAGGCAATAGCTGAGGTGTAGACGGAGTGCCAATTAGATAAGGCGGAGAGGTTCCTTAAAAAGTTGGTGACAGGTCTGGCTCCTCTCTCTGGAAAATAAAGAGTAGAGGGATGTATTTAGTGTGGTTTAGGACAACTATATATTGTCTCTGTGCCTGTTTTACTCTGTTTTCTGCCTGTCAATACTGATTTCAAGGCACAGAAAAATGTACAAAATATTTCTTACTTTAAGAACAGTACAGTATGGCACAAAGGTTGATATTGTAACTGCACTTATATTATACTTTTCTATTTATTTGTGTGTGTGTGTTTTGAGTACTCACTGAGTCGCCTCATATTTTCTGTTAACCTGGATGGAAAACACAAAAGAGTGAAGGTCAGAACATGCAGATGCTTACGTATAAACACACAGGTTCACAAAGAAAAAGCAGCTTTCTGAGCGAGGGGAGGTGATGACACTTCACAAGCCTGGCATGAGTCATTCGCCTTTTCAAAGCGGGAGAAAAAGAGGGAACAGAGAAAACACATTTGAAAAGTGCCTCCAACTTCCTTTCTGCTTTCTCCCTGCAAAGTAATATCTGATCTGAATACATTTAATCTAGCAACCAATAAACTACAACAAAAGTAAGCTGCAGTGCAGTAGCATCTGTCAAAGCTATATACAACAGGATACAATTTTGTTATTATCTACAGTGTACATTCATGGTCTGAAATGGAGGCAATAACTGTGAAAGAAATCCGGGCTTAAGGTGACATGATCTAAGACAACTGTTGTTTGGCTGCACACCTTTAGTGCTCCCCAGCTGCTGTCGAGCTGTCTGACTCCACATCTCTTTGAACAACTGTACAATCAATACCTGAGGACGGGCACTTCATGTTCTATTCCAGAGCAGCTCTCACCCACCTTTTAGCACTTAGCGGTTCCTCTGCCTCCACGGTGCTCTCCTCCGGCTGGAAACGAAAGTCTTCGATGTAAACCCCGAAGCGCTCGTACAGCCACTTCTGCAGCCGCGAGCTCCACACTTCCTTCTGCTGTTTGTCTGCTAAACAGGGCAAAGGGGCGTGCGAACGGCGCCTTAGTGAGGTTTGGTTCACCACACTGTAGCAATTTACAACAACTTGTACTGTTTTACCATAGGCACACATTTTTCAGTTCCTTTCACCAACAATAATGTGTTGTTCACATACACATAGCTGTGTGGCTCATTCATACTGACTTTATGTACAAAAATAGATATGTCCATTTCAAACATCATACTTCCATGTGTTCTTTACAATGGCATAGATACAGCCAATAAATGGCACTAGAGGGCAGACGACAGACGAGGCAATGGTGGAGGTCTGTGCAGCTTTTATGTACAACCTGGCTTGTGAATGGAGAATTCCTTTTACTAGTTTCACTATATATTACCGATTCACTCCATTACACCATTACTTAAATTTATTTTTCGTCTCCTACAGTCGTATCTCGACACTACACTACACTGCCTACGGTGGCACTGCTCCATGGCATCTCCGAAAGCATGCACAAATATAGACTACATGAATGCAGAGTATTTACAGAAGGCTCCATCGATCTCTGTAACTGATGTTTAGCATAACTGCGTTGAGTTGAGCACAATTTATCTTTCGCTAAACAAAGCCAAGTTTGTTGGAGCTGTGTGCTCCGGGCTATCCTAGCATCTCAAAAAAAGATGTGCTTCTCAAGAGTTCGGAGGGCAGAGGTATAAAGCAGTTGTACAAGGACCAGATTACACAGTGTGTTTATCTGCTGTACTGAAGCTGTAAACGTTAGCATACCTGGCTAACTAGGGAAATACCTTCTGACCTGTAGCCTTATTTCCAAAGGCAAGGGTTGTGTCATCAGCAAACTATGTCATTATGTTTGAAGAATACCTGTTGAGGACTGGAACATGAATTACATGGGAGCCAAGATACCAGTCTCTTAGAGTTTAGAGTAATGTTAGCAGCTGTACTCTATTTCATTTGGGGAAGTTTACTCTCCAGCCAATTCCATACATCTAACAAGTTGGACGTATCTAATTAAACTAGTAGTTTTGACAAACTCATTAGTTATTCCTCATTCTAAAATCCTTTTCTCTTTTTAAGTGAAGCACAGTGTGAAAATATGAACATTACAGGTATTCTATGCAGCAATTCTCTTTTACTGTTTGTAAACAGTATTAGCAGTGATGGTGAAAGTAAAAGCCAACTGGAGCTTCACTCATTTTGGAGCAAGCTTTGTCCATTTGGTGTTTCACCTGGCTATATTTGCATTTTGCCAGCACTGTGTCAGCAATTCTCACAGCTCTCACTGGGATGGGCGCAGCTCAGGGTCCTGTCGCTACCTCTGCTGCACGCTGTGCCCAAGACAACAAGTAAAATAAAAAATACAGGCAGAGGGCAGAGTCTCTGCAGATAATTAGACCACCACACACTTCTAAGTGATGATGAAGAGGGACAACTTTTGTATGAGTGCATAGTATACCTTTAGTGCATACATGTAATCCTTGTGTTAAACAGCATAGTGATTCATCTGTTTTTTATCAATAGCTGACATTTTTATTACATTTTCATTTCTCTATTTCTATGTCCAAATGGATCATCTACTGTTGAGGATGCAGGGTTTTGCCAGGGACATGTAGCTTTGGTGTCAGTCTTCTCTCTCAGTCGAGAGCTTGTGTTTATGACAACAGGAATTCTTGTACACAAGGCCATGAACTTGGATCCCTCAGAAAGTTTCCACTTACGAAGCTGTGAATACAATGAGGGAGGCATTCATATGGATTCCTCTTGTAAACACATATAGATCCTGTTTGTAGCCATCATCTAAGGGCCGGGGCTTAGCAAACGGTCAATTACTAATGCTGAAGTGCACCTGAGCAAAGAACAGTACATTAGCTGCTCTGGTTTAACTATTAAGTATACACTTATTTACTGTGGCTGTAATGAGCAGCTACAGTAGGTGGCTGTGAGTGTGAGTGCACTCTGTGTCTCTCAGAGGATAAATACACACATTTAAAAAAAAAAAAAGATAAAGTCATTATGGCAAAGTCAAATCTCTTGTTTTTCTGCTGCAGATTTATTATGAACGTGAGTGTTTTTCTGCTGATGATGACATTCTGTATGAAGCCGTTTTAATTTGTAGTTTACAGAGTTACCCCGGTCCCATCAGCCCAAAATACTCTGTTTTAATCCAACAGATTACCCTCGCTCTGTCCTTTTATCCACACACACGAGCCCAAACACACACACTCTTAATCCACCCTGAAAAAACACTGACACCCACACACCCCTCCGACACTAGTTAGAGCGCAGGCATGTCTGCCCTAGATGAAGTGATCTACAATCATAACCCATTTTCCAAAATTAGCCCCTCTCCCTCCCTTTCGCTCTCTGAAACCACACACACTCACGCTCACACACGTCACTGGGTCGATGGAAGTCAAACTATGACTGCGATTGTCATAGCTGTTATTCAGCCCAAACACACACATTTCAGTAATACCATCTGACTAATGCTGCATTAATGAGCTCCTGTCTACCCTCACTGACATATTTTAAAAATACACACACACATCCTTATGGCGGTGACACTGGCAGCACAGATCTGTAGTGATGACATCAATTAACCTCCCTTGTAGAATAGTGGGTGATACATTAAAGTTGTTTGTTGTTGTTCACTCTCTTGATACAACTAATCGCACACCAAAAGTCACCATTTATAAGTGTGTGTGCTGCTGAACACACACTTGTGCATGTCCTACAATAACCCAGGAACATTTCCGACTCTGTTTAACACTGTTCTGTTCCTGTCGAGCACTCCACCGCACACATCCTACATCCCCGCCTCCCCTGCACGCATGCGCACACGCACACCAACACACGCACAAACACAAACAGTCGTCTTGATTTACTCCCACACTTGGAAGACGTCAAAGTCTTCCTTCCCAAACTCATTTCCTGTCAGTCCCCCTGAACTCCCACTCACCCTCCGCCCCCACTCTCTCACACTCCCTCTCCAAGGTCTTACCTGTTCCATTGTTTGAGGGCGACTGCTGTTTCCGGGGAGGCTGTGGCGGAGAGTCCTCCAGCCTGAGGCGGAGAGAGAGAGAGAGAAGAGGAAAGATTTGTCAAGTGTTAGTCTCACTTCTCTATTGTCAGCTAGAGTCCCACTGCCTGGCATGTCTCAGGCAGTTTATGGTTAGATAGATACATCTGGGATTGAGACAGAATGAGGAGAAACAATTTCAGTCTCAATCTGCTTCAATAATCTCACTGTTGCAGTCTCATAGCAGGTGCCAACAAAAACAGAACAGAGTGGAACAGAAGAGCTCATATCCTCACACATTAGTTTTACACTTCTATCTGATTTGACTCAAGCTAATTCTATATTTCAGATGTGTGAAACAACATGCCAAGAGGTTATTGGCTTTGGCAAGCTTGGTGCCCTTTCATCATTAATGCTTTAGCGGTCTTCATGTTTCATGCTAATGGCCAAGAAATGTTTGCTCAAAAAATAAATACTGTGTTGATATTCTCGGAAAAACAAAGCAATTCTTTTTCCCACGAGGTTAGAGCTTTGCGTAATCAGTTGGCGATGTTTCATTTTAATGGGTTGGTGGTTTCTGAGAAGTTTCCCCGAGAAGAACTAATAATGGGTAACACAGAGGTCAATTCATTATTCATTTATCAGGACAAACATTCTCTTCATGTAGGCCTACAGTATGTTGAATGATTTGTACACAACTTTTTCATTTCTGCACACCATTTTTATTGACAATGATCTGTCCATTCCCCCCTTAATTAGCAATACATTACTTAATAATTAGTGCTGGGTAACCTTTAAAAAATTACAACACGAGCACCAATACCAGTGCCTTTTAGGGCAGTGGTTCCCAACTGCTGGGTCACAGTCCAAAAGTGGGTCCTGGGTCCATTCTTAAAGGGCCGCAAGTGTTTCACAAAGGTGTCAAGTTTGAAAAAATCATTTTATTTTTAAGTGTAGGGAATTTCCAGCACAGAGCTTTTATTTTGAAGTGTAATTTCCTGCTGTAGAGTGACTAACGTCAGGTACTTGATAGAGACGGCAAACTAGCTTGACAACATGGCCAAATTAAAGTATGATGCTGAATGTATTGAACTGTGTGGCCCTTGAACCTATGACTAAGTAGAAATCTGGACCCTGTGGCTGGACCAGATGGGATCCACTGTCTTAGGGGATAAAGATACCAATACACTCCTTAATTTGATAGCTTTTTTTTTTGTTTCATCTACATTGCATCATGTGAATGAAAGTATTCGGTTCCATAAAATGCCAAAACCACTCATCATCCAATATTTATTAGATAACTGTATGAACAACTCCGTCAAATACAAACAATACAAATACTGTACACTATGACTGACCTCACCACACCACAGGCTGAATGGGTTTCAGTTTGTGTGGTAGTGGGCCAATTACATGACGCATTAAATTGAAGAACACTTGCAGTAATTGGCTGCAAGTAAAACCATACAAATATTTGTTTTTTTTCGTAAAAGTAACACCCGCCAAGCGCCAATGACGGGTAAAACATGAGTTTGGTGTGTGAGACAAATACACACACCTGCCAGTGGCCGATGGAAAATGCTGAATTGCATGTGGGTTTTTATATGTGCTTCGACCATTTCTGCCAGCTGTGTCAAACTATTTTGACCCTTGTGGCTTATTGTACTTGTGCCGGGAACGCATGACGTCAGCTACCGGAACTTGTTTCCTGGGCATTCTACGTTAACTTCTGAGTAAGATGTGTCAACACATTCCTGGCGTGAAGCAACTGCCAGACAAGAGGAAAAACGAAGATGAACATGTTGGACTTGGACAAGAAGAACAGACAGTTAAACAGAGTACAAATGTCGCACGACATTTTATTGAAAAGTGGAAACTAGACGAGGCTGGCCAGCCGCGGTCATGGCTGACTTACGACCCCCACACCAACACAATGAGCTGCAGCCTTTGCTGCAAGGGCGCCAAAGAAACACAGAGGCAAAATCCCTTCGTTTTAGAAAGTATTAAAGACCACGAGAGGTCTAGATGCCACAGTGATTGCCTGAAAGCCTCTCAACCTGTGAACTCAACCCCTCTGGTAAAGTCAGTGACGGCAATACCCGACCCAATGAAAAGAAAAATGATGACCATGTAGGACCATTTGCGCCTTGGGAAAGAAGGGAAGGCCAATGGCGGACTTCGAGTGGCTCTGCAAGTAAGTGTTTTAGCTCTTCAGTCACTATATACTTGGTGAGTTTGAGTTAACGTCTTTAAGTTATGCTAAAGTTGGATTTTCATACTAAAAATGTAAGGTAATTATTTTTAGTCAAACAAGGCATGAATTTTTTATTTGGCTGGTAAATTTTTGGAGGTCAGTAGCCAATGGCAGATGAGGTAAAAAGTTAATTTACGCCCTGTATGCAGGTATTGTTTGACTGGAAAAGTTTCAATACTACTTGGTACTGGGTTATTTGAGTACTGATACCCAGGCCTTGTGATAATTTCCAATTGGTTTTCTGGAAAGCACTGATACACTAATCTGTAATTGTGGACCTATAAAATAAAGCATTCGTGGTCGGTGAACTTCTTGTGTAGCCTGCCTTGGTGACAACTTCAAAAACAGTTCACAAAGTCATTTAAAAAAGTGCTGGCTTCATTGATAGGAGTCATAATAATCAGATTAATCTCTCAATTATTTTCACATTCCTCCTTGCTCTACAAAAATGTCACATAAAGATGCAGAATAGTCACCCATCTGTATGTAAAAAGTTGCACTCACAAACAAGAGCACTTAGAGGCTCTCACTGCATTTTCACACCTGAAAGCTTCAGTGAAACCGGAGTGTGTTGAATTCTGGCCACTGAGCTCTACTGCCCTGGTCACCAACAGCTGGATAGTAGCCACAAAAAAAGGGCACCTACTTCTCTCCTGGATACTGCTGACAAAGGATTAACTGGAGAAAACTCCCAGGTCATGTTGCATCGGATTACCTCTTACAAAATCCTGAACTGTCTGGCATTCTTGAGGTCGTGTTTCTCTGCCGATAATCACTTGGAGAGCTCCAGTGGAATTTCCCATTGGCAGGCCCAGGAGCATCATCTGATCACACAGACGCGCAGAGCCGCACATACACACCCTGGGTCTAAGGGTGGCTCCCTTGGTGCCAAGAGGCGCAGGCTTTTCCTGACACCAGCATAGCTACTGTGTCAAAGAGTACACTTGGCGACGCGGACCGGCACATGACTCGTTTCTGTTTTTTCTCTCTTTCCATCTCCCTTAAAACACACGCACACACACAAACACACCTCCTTATGGAATTCCCCGCCTACCAAGCTGCTGAGGCCTCTATTTATAAACGAAACCTTGGGTAGCACTGGGACTGACAGACACCCCCACACGTACACACACACCATCTGACTTGACCTATGATAAACTCTGCTGAGCTTAAATGTTATAAAGTGCAGTGTCACCATTTCCTGTCGTTCCCTCATTATAACTTCCCCATCCTCATCTCCCGTCGCTCACGTCATGCACTTGACTCGTTGTCTTAATGTCTTACCTGGTCTTCAGCACCTCATTCATCTTCTGCTCCAGGTCTATCCTTTTGCTTCGCTCTCGCTCTAGCTCCTGCCGCAGAGAGTCCACATTGGTCTCTTCCCGCAGCTTCCTCAGCTCCTCCTCTGGAAAACACAACACAAACGCTGAAGATCAGTATCTCAATGTTTTTATATGAAAACAGTGCAACCCGAAGAGCTCCGCGCACACATTCAGGGTCATGGAAAAGGCATCTGATGAGAATGAAAGGGGGTAATTTGAACTCTTTGTGGAACATTTCATCCACTACTTCAGATAAACTACCCGCAGACAATCTAATCTATAAAATATTATGGGAAAACTGATGTTTTAGAAGAAAGGCGTCTAAGCATATGTGTTTCTCTTGTTTTATCTCCCTCAAGCTATCTCCTTCACCTTCACCTACATGTCCACCCCACTCTTCCTCCTTGTCAGTCAGCTGCTCGCATTAAGAGGTTTCAGGTATCAGGGCTTTCTACGCCTGGGGTACAACATCAGCAGTGTTTCCTCTCTATCTATTGTCCCTGACTAAAGGGGCACATAAATATTGGAGGAGAGGAGGCAATAAAAGCGTGTACACGTGCATAGATGAATGAATAAATTTATACATTCATTTACCCACAGAATAGGGCACAAAAACAAGAATGGGTAAAAGCGCAGCAGAACTGTTGCAATAACGCAATATTGCAATATAGTCAGCTGCAGCAGATGGCAAGCAACTATCATAACCGCTATGTTCATGTTTCCTCTTTGTTTTATTAGGCATCGATCATGTAATCACACAAAATGTGCGTTGCTGGGCACCTCACATTTCTGCACTCTGGGCGCCTGGTGTTTTTGCCAGAACACTCTGAACTCCTTAAGTTGAAAAAATTTCAACCCCACGTCCTCTGTTTTTTGTTATCTTTTTGCCAATTGTCCCATTAGAAAATTTGACATGCGGGCCATCTGTGGTGGTCACGACAACATGTTTACAGTCGGTAAACAATGGAGGAGAAATTGGTGGTGGCGGTTGCTGGTTACCCAGAGCTACACAGCAAGACGATAGACAGTTGGCTGTCAAACTGCCCCCGAGTTATTTATTCCCTCATTGAGGAGAAGCTCCTGGACCTACTGGTGGTACTCCCCATGACCTACCCTCTTTTTTAAGGTCTCATGTACCCACACAGATCTCCGTCTCCCTGTTCCCAACAAACTATTTATTGACAGCCTCTCAGCCTCAACCAGAGCTACAGCAAGCACCCCCTGCCTGAACAGATTAGGGACTAGATACTAATTACTGAGGAAAGAAAAACAGTAGATTAATTACACAGGACGGTTAGTGTTAGGACGTCATGGGGTGGTTGCCTAGCAACAATAAAAAGGCACAGCAAGCATTTTTTTTTTTTTTTCCAAAAAAAGGCAGTGCGGTGCCCCTCACATTTTGCAAATTTCTTTCTGTGTGATTGGGGCCAGCAGTGCAACACAGCACTGAGTGTCTATGCTGTGCTGAGCACTGCATGTTTGCCATTTTTTTCTGCTTTCCGAGAGTTAAAAAATATTCAACTTTGGGGGAAACGCTACAGTGGCTCGGCACTGTCATTTTTACCTAGCCGTCCAATCACAGTAAAAGAAGGGCGGTGCAAGTAACCCAAACACCAACCGTCAAATCGCTGACAAACAACAACAATGGAGAAGAAATGAACACTGAACCCCCTCAGACCAACAGGTCTGCCCTTTCTCCCTTCATGCTTCAACCTTCCCCTTATCCAGAGCAGGTTCTCTTCCTTCTGCCTACATTTTTACTTCCCCTCAGGTGGAAAAACACTGTATCTCATTGCCCTTCTGTGTTCTGCATTCAAAAATGGAAATGTTACTTTGTTTTAAAACTGTGTCATCTTTGTCATTTAAAACGCAACACTATACCTCATAGTAACCTGACAAAAAAGCTTATTTATAAAGCACTAAAATTAGGATAAATGTGATTTGCATATCATGCTGTTGAGCCAACCTTAATCAACACAGGAGAAATTCCGTCACCACAGCGGCCCTAAAGCACATTTTTAATCCATCTCCAAACATACATATTTGCATCCTCATATATAGAAATACCTGAACCTTCTTTTTTATTGCCAGCAGACTCTCCTTAGGAACAGAACTTGCTGTTGTACCACTTTATTGGAAACACTCTCATACTGATGATTAACAGGAAACTGTACAGCATGACAACACTACATGGTATTAAAAGCAAAGTCTAAGTGGTGCCACTGAACATCAAGATCAACATCTCTCCAACCTAAAACCCAGAAACATCACCTGACCTAGTGGTACCCTTAAACTTTGAAGGGAAAGGGAGGAAAGTGATAAAAGCACAGTTACACAATGTATATCATCTGATCCCCTCCTCTTCTTCCTGAGATCATTTCATCACGCAGACAGCAGAGGATTCATATTACCAGAGTTCAGCTGCCAGTTTCTCTTTCTCATCACCCAATCTCATATCTCACTTGTCCTTTATCTCTTCCCATTAACACTAATGAAACATTCAGTGGAAGCACCTCCTGCAGCCAAAGCATCGGCAACAACACCGTGTGCTCTAACTAGGAAAACATACACTGGATCTCTGTTTCCCGCATACAGCAATCCACTTGGCTTAGTATAGTATAATCTCCTGTGCATTTCTGGTGTAAGAGCAGTAAGACATATTCTGGTCTCCACTTAGAAAACTTTATGCACTGGGAGAGGAAACAATATCACCAAGTCTTTCCTCTCTTACTTCATCTATGTAACATGACTCCTCTCATACACTTTCGCCCCTCCACCAGCTCAGCGTTGCCTGTCTCCCTATTTGCTAACCTAAGAATGTGTTTATGATACAGTGTTATGTATGTAAACAAGACAGAGAGAGTGGGTGCGTAAGAGTAAGCAAGAGGCTGGCCAAAGGTTGCTAAGCAGCTTAAGACTGGTTGGGTTGCCCTGTGCCAGGAGATCCACAGGCAACTGTAAACCTATTAGACAAATGACTAACAACAGCAGTGATGCACCCTGGGTGGTGTAGGCAGAACTAGATCAGTGCTGTACATTGTACTGAATGTTCTGCTTAACAGCAATAGATGAGACTTTAAAGTCTCACTTGAAAGACAAGATTATTTAACATTTTGGCCTTTCTGTCAAACAAAGTAGCTAAAATAGACTTGCTACTGGTTATAAATGAGAATCAAGAGAGACAGGAACACAGTGATACTCAGAGAGGTACTTGGGGACAGCACAATAAGCTGTAAACATCATCTGTTCCAGTGGTTCTCAACCAGGAGTCTGGGGACACCAAGGACTCCTTGAGGGCATTCCAGGGTGTCTCCAGAAAAATGGGCAATAGTTTATTTTCAATTTCTTAATTCACTATAGCAGGGATCCCAATGTGACTAACAGTCATAATAGTGAATACTCTGATTGAAGATTTCACTTCCTCTGGTGATATCTCCTCAACTGTAGCTGACAACTATAGAACTGTTTGGAATCATATCGTTTGGCTTGCTACTCAAAAAATGAAACTGCACATTACTTGGCACACTTTTCAAATGTTAAATTCTTCCCTTATTTATTATTCCAGGCCAACAGTAATTCATCACACACTACTTGTACATAACACAAAAAACTGGTGATGAGTCTTACTACAACTACTTGCAACATCCACGTTCTTGTCATCTTTCCATCCAACAAAAACAAAGTAACTGGAAAATATCAGGCCGCTGAATGTACGTTTCCATCTCTCAAGCTAGCTTGCTGCTAAGTAACGTGCATGCACAACAACTGTATTGGATTGTTTGACTGTTAGATTTCAGTAGGGGTGACAACAAAAGTCAGGTTGTAATGAGTTATTTGTTTCTGGGGTAGCTGTAATAATATTGACAAATTCTTTTACCTGGAAAAGTAATGTTGTGGCAATTATTAGCTGGTCTGCTTGGGAGTCAGCAAGCAAGGCTGAATAGCTTTACGCATGAGTTTATTCTCTATAGAGAAGGCACATCCTCAGGCTCAGAGCTCAGAGTTTGTGCCCACAACAGTGAATACAGGGTATCTTTATACTTACACTCAGACGACAAGATAATGAGAAATCAATTGTAGCTTTCTTGGGCCTTCCTGATTTAATTATGTTCTCTTGATTACATCAGAAGAACATACCTGTTACAATCTAGTATATAACACGTTAGGTAATCGGCTGTATCTGTTAGATAGTCAATGGACTGTCTTTGAAGGCAAGATAATAGTGAATGTAAATCTCTTGATGATGTCAAGTAACAACAGATGTTCATAAAAGGGGGATGCAAAGGTCACACACTTACAAATACATAGGAAGAATGAAACAATATAAGCATATGCATAAAGAAGACAAAATTTCCACCACAGTAATTACTGCCAAACACTGTAACAACCAAAATCTTTTGTGATAGAGGTCACTGAAACTAAATCTTATCACATGGTGGGTCCCTGACCTAATGTGCATCAATTTAGGGGTCCTTAACAAAAAAAGGTTGAGAACCACTGATCTATTCCACCCACTCCTTTGGGAATTAGCTGCTAACTTTCATTTAGTGCCGGGCAGATTGTGTTAAGGCGGGCAATTAAAACTTTTGTTTTTTGGAGCTGAAACAGCTGTTGATGCTGGTGGGAACAAGGTTTGTGTAGTCTGAAGTGGTAAGTCTGAACCAAAACAGTAAAGCTGCAGGCCACAAAAACAAGACAATAAGCTTGACGATGCAATACGTCTTTGTAAAGAGCCAGGTGATAATTTCCTGTGTGTCTGTCACTACAAGCGACCCCTTTCACATTATATGTCATTATTTCTTCGATTGTTAATATAAAATGCTGACTGGTGCAGCTTTAAGTTGCTCCAATCTTTGGTTGACAGACACAGCAGATTCAAAGAAATTGCACTAATTTAAGTTGCAGTGGTCCATTTTAAATGTTGGTTTCTCCAAAATGCAGCAATAGATGATTGCTTGAACTTTAAGAGCAACAACTTCAATTCATGCCACATGCATGGATGCAGCATTATCCCATTTCATGATTTACAATCACGTAATTGTATCTTTACATAAAACAATGCATGGTGCTGTTCCGAGGAGTGAATAATGAATGTACAATACTCATATGACACTGTCATTCATGCTTTAAAGCCTCTGATCCTGTCCAATGTTTACCCTCTTTAACCTACACATTCTGCCACTCCCTTCCTTTCCCCCCAATTTCCTACCCCTGTAAGTTAGTCCTTCCTTTCACCCTATGCAATCATTTCTATGTACAGACATCTCTACAACTCCTTTACCCTTTCTCCACCCTTTTCCTCTCCATAGTTTCCTTCCTTTCTAACACCAGAAACAGAAGCCTCATTCCAAAAGTGTTATATGCAACTGTAAGTGTGTGATGCGGCACAGCATGGAACAATATGTTATGTGTGTCAGACACAGACAGATAGAGTATGATTGTTTCCTGTTCCACAGAGGCCCCCCTACATCAGATAGCATATTAATAATACTGTCAACACGTCCGTTCCGCTGCTAAAATTGGATTGCCGTCATCTATATATAAATCTTCATCCCGGGTTACCATGTCACAGGGTCCCTTTGGCCAGTATGAAGGCAAGTAACTGCACCATTTATCAGTCACACAGAGAGTGGATTAGCTAAATGCCATGCCAGGGCGTGTCACCTGTAATGGCGCTAACCTTCACTGCCATGATAAAGAATGCCAAAAAAACCCAAAACCCATACATCTGATAAGAGTTACACACATTGTAATCTGCTAATACAGGTTGGACAGCAACAGCAAACACTTTTGATGTTGAGGGCATTTAATTGCAATATGAGGGGGCGACTGAAGCCAAGAGGAGCTAATGAGATCTTGTTTGCTTTGGGTAACACAGCACATTCATATCAGGTAGACGAGAAACGAAGATGTTGTAGTTGCAGATAAGACACTCTGCAGAGGTTAAAGCAAATAAATTCTGAAAGTTGAGTTTTCAGATATCATTTTAAAAATAATGGCACTCGGATTGTATTTTGCCATTATCTTTGTTTGTTATTGAACCAAAGACCTACAACCAAAAGTTGGGGAAATGTTGTGGGGCTTTGGTGAACTTGAGGTGACACAAGCGTGCAGCAACCACCATGGCTGAGTGTCACATCACATGAGAGACTTCCTTTATATCCTCTACATGACACAGCAATTTTCAAAACCAACACTATGGCAAAAAAATAGAGGTAACATTAGGTGAAATTGAGTTTTAGTCCAGTGTGTGGGATTCAGGGGGATATACTGGCATCTTTGTGTACAATCATCTGAAAATAAGAGCCATTGTGTTTTCGTTACTTTAGAATGAGCTGTTTATATCCACATAGGGAGCGGGTCTTCGTCCATGGAGATTGCCATGTTCACCACAATGTTTCTACAGTAACCCAGAACAAACAACCTGAACACTGGCTCTAGATAGGGCCATTTGTTCATACGACTCACTGTAAAAACTCCTGAACAATGACCACTGTAGGAATTCCAACCAGTAAAAGTTTCAGCTGGTTGCCATGTCCTGTCCTCACTGCTATATACCACTAAATCCCCCTAAATCTTACACACACCGCACCTTCACGTTACATAACTAACATTGTACATTCTTGATTCATGTTCTCTTGGAACCAGCATCCAGACACAGACCAACTCCTCAAGGCACTTTGCACTAGTTTCAAAATTCAGCTGAGTGGACTGCAGTGTCTAAGGTCATGATTCACCACTGTGGCAAAGTTGCTATTTTTCATTGGACAGAGGTGACTTTGGGTTAACAACTTGCTGAGACTTGGCTGAATGTGTGAATCGTATTTGTGTTGACAAATTTTAACCTCAGTAGGATAGAGGTTATCTCACACAGAGCCTAGACTTGACTATCTTGTATATCTCCCTGGGGCTGATAAAGTGAAAACAGAAGTTTAGAGTACCACCTCTGTTGTAAACAGTGCTACCACTACTTTGGCTCTGATGCAGTCACCACTCTGTAGCCTCGCTCAATGTCTGATGGGTTACACATCAGCAATATATAGCCTATCAACACTGAGAGCTGCCATGCCACAAACAGCAAAGGGGAACGTAGACTGGAGCTACTGCGTTGAGCAAGTGGGGCTGTGAGTCGAATTAAGTTGCAAAAACAGACCAGTGTTTCCGCTGGTAACGTTCTGCCGTTAGTCTTATTGTAGTTACTGGATGAAACCTCAGTTGTATGAGAACTGCGGGGGAGTAAGGTGGCGCCTAGACATGGCAAGTTTAGTTTTAGACATTTCATACACAAGACGTATATAAAACAGACAAATTAGAGTATCTTATTCAAGTCTACAGTGCAATATGGTTCAGATCAACTTGCCCATAAATTCCTGATTCTGAAGCTGACAAACTTACTGAGGTTGAGGTTACTTTTGTGGCTTTTGATCTTATCGATAGCTCCACTATAAAGCAGCTCAAAGCTGTCAAAGGTGCAGTCGTCCAGCTTGCACAAAGCCATCCGTCTCTGCATTCGGCTAGTCCCTGGGACACTCGCGCAGGAACGGGACGGCAGAGTGGCTGCCTTGGTTCTTTCTTGAAACTGCGCCATGGCTACAGGTTCTCCTGGTCGGGTCCAGTTTGCTTAGCACCCTCTGCTACCTGATGACCTCAGACCTCTTCAAAACCCTCCAAATCTGGCAACTTAGGTATATGCTCCATGTTCACATGCCTCATCCAGAGACAAAGCAGAGGCCAAGGACAGGTTCCTCGGTGCTAACTGGTCACCAGCAAAATGAGAACTGCTCTGAAAGGCCTCCACACACACTGAGAGTGATGGTCAGTGACCAGAGCTGGTGTGAGTGTGTTAGGCACTCAGTAAAAAGAGAAGGAGGGCAGCTGAGGTAGGGAGAGGTGGGGCTTTGCTGGGTGGCCAGCAGACTAAGAGGGCCTGGAATCTGAGGTTTCAGAGCACACTGGAGCTGTCAGACGTACACACATTATTCATGTTCATGTGTCAGTATGGGTTTATTTGAGTGATTGTGTACATTAGCGTGGTCATGTGCTACGTATCTGTTGCATTTGGGCATGTGCATGTTCATATTGTTGTGCAGGATCGTTGCATGAGTGCGTACGAGTACTGTAAATACGCAAGCTCGGCGAATCGCTTTTCATCTAAGCAGGCAAAGTTTTTAAGACCTCAAGGGAAAAGTACTGTGTGAGTTGTTCAATCCAGGCCAGAGACAATGGCTCCTTTCATTAAAGAAAGGTGGGGGCACAGGGGGTTCAGAGAGAGAGGGCGAAAGAGAGAGGGAGAATCAGCTGCTTCACATTGGCCTTCCATTGTTCCCATTCTCTACAGTGTTTGCCACAACTCTGGTTGACTCGAGCAGAAAGGAAAGTTGAGTTTTGTGGCCGCGAGCCGATCTGCAGATGTTAGCCCACCATTCAAGAAACTGACTGCTTAAAAAGGACAGAGCCGGCAAATGGGGAGTTTGAGAAAAGCCAAACTGTAACTGGCAATATGGATGCGTGTTTTATCTAACCTCCTTTCTCTCTGTTTAACACAGATAACAACATCATGTTGTTAACTGAGAGACATCATGTTCTCTCACAAATGGAACCTGTTGCATATCTACAGACAGCTGATCACACCAGACTGTTGATACTGTCCTCAATCTGCAAGTGTAAAGTTCACAACGTCTGGGTTCTCCACAAGTGTTTCAAGGGAATTACAGTGTCAAATTAGCAAATATCTAGCCTGGATATTGATAATGTATCCAAAGACTTCTTTTTTTCAGTCAGATTCTACATTTTACTTTGTATTTTCTAATAATTATACTGTATTGCTGGTTGGAGTCGTAAAGAACAAAGAGTAAGTACTGTATTTGTCTTCTTTTGTCTTTCCTCTCTGTGGCCTCCTTCCACTCTGGCCCTGATATCTTTAGGTGACCTAGATTTCACCCACTTGTTTCACTTCACCCCTCCACAACATTTTGTTAGCTTCATGGCTAAAACTCAAACTTCACAGCCCTCCCTGTGACATCTAAACAAAACCACTCTTTCTCTCTTGTGCCATACTGTCTTAGCTGATCTCTTGGTCACATGGCATCAAGCCAGGCTCCCTTACAGCAAGTCTATGTCACTGTGTGTGTGTGTGTGTGTGTGTGTGTGTGTGTGTGTGTGTGTGTGTGTGTGTGTGTGTGTGCTGAAATATTTATGTGGGAGAGGAACATGCGATAAATAATCTAGATAAACAATGTCCAGTAATCCAATGTTGTGTCAGCAGGGAGGATAGCATCTGCTTGTTTGGAGAGCAGTAATGACATTATAGATTTCATTACATCGTAGATATCTGGTCAAGACTGAAGTCTCCTGTTGCCATTGGGAGCCAAGTGCTTTCCAAGAGAGAACAACTGATGTAAGCACCAGTCAACACTGTGCATTTTTTTCTGGACAATGTCAGAAGCCTTACAATCTTTGCAATACATGATGTCAATCATTGAGGTGCTGCTTACATCCTGTCTTCTTTAAATGTGCTGCAACAGAACCCACACAGTAAGTCATGGACAAGCTGCCTGGTCAAAAAACTGAGCACCTACTCTCTTCACACATGTTGCCACCTGCTGCATTGTCACACACTTGGCTAAACTCACGAGAGTACAACAAAATTAAAATGCAAGAACTGGGACAGAGATGAGAGTACAGTGAGAGAAACCAATGTAAAATGATATATCTGCACCGACATTCTTCTCCACAAACTCAAACATCCCAATTACAGATACCTCTGCGTCTGAGCTGTCAGGACCCATTCTGCCTAAAAAGCTTGAAATCCCCTCGTACAGAGCTCACCTACAGCAGAAAAGACTGCTTCCTCACTGAGCGAGATTTAGTCATTACCATGCAGCATGTCCTGTAGCTGTTAGAGGGAGAATGAATCATCATCAGTGCACAAGCAATCAGTGACGAGGCAGAGTCCCACAGAAAGCTCAATCACTTGCAGAATTATCTTCGAGAATACAAAATGAAGACTTGTCATTTACATTCATTTTTCTTCTGTATATGAACTCTCCAGACACCACAGGCACACAATATGTGACCCATCAATTACTGAAATCCATTTCTTATGTATATTACTTCTGAATGAATATCTTACAAAGCCTTTAACAAGTTTGTTTGTTCTGTTTTGTCTTCAAAGACACAGTATAGGAGTAAACTACACCGTCATCCTCACCTTTATTACTTAAAGACTCATAAAGTGAATTGCTTTTCTGGGTTTTGTCTTACTGCAGAAACTGAAAAAGCCTGAATGTTGCATTATAGTGAGATATTTCCAAGGCTGCTACAATTCCGTGTGACAAAAGAAACAATTTTTGCACTCTGAAATATTAAAGCAAATATCAGATTTTGGTGTCAACCGATAAAAAATAGAGGAGCAAGGCCTTCTTTCTACAATTTCAACACACACACACACACACACTAGAAGAAGTAAAATCAATTTCTTCAACAAAAAAGCCTTTGAGTGTGAATATTTAAATCACACAATGCTGACCTTATTGCCTCATAGTACCTGCATTACAAAATTTACAATGTGTCATTAACTGTAAATTTTAAAATGAGTTGACCTTGACTGAGTCTTGCTTTGTGTGCATTTGTTGAAAGTGAAACTTGCTCCTAGTGAAACTGTCATTAGAGTATCCTGAACTTTACCATACTGTGATGGATTTCCCAGTAAAACCGAATATTTGAACAGTGTACAGTTATAAGAGTGATTTAAATCAAATTCTTCACATTTGATTGGACTGCTAAAAAGTGGGCGGGCTTAGAGTTTAGCTACAGCAGAGTCTGCTGCTGAGTCAGGGTATTACTCATCAGTTTCATCACGATACAATACTATATTGATTCTCTGGATGATGATATGGTATTTGCCAATATTACAAACTATTATATGTCCATATGACATTGGTTACAGAAAAAGCTGCCACCCCTTTCTTTTTTACTTTTGGCCATAAAGGATAGAAACAACACATAATGTAAGTAATTGGGAAGTAAAGTTTACTTTAAACCGACACAAACACACATAAAACAGCACCTGGGATAGTTAACCTTCAGGGTTTTCTAACAGATAGACCTTTCTTCAGGTCCCAAACCACAATCTTTTTCATAAAACTTCAGGGTTATCTGGCTCAAAGCCCTGAAGGCAAACTTCTCCCAACAGCCATAAAACATGGATTAAAAACAACACTGTTTAACACAAGTATCATATTCTGCTCAATAATAACTGTCAAGGTTCATGGACAATACAATTGTTTGCTACTTATTGCTTGTCAGCCCAACATTAATGAAACAGAGCAGCTAATGTCAGCTAATATCTCGTAACTGCATCGTTGACGTACAGCATGTGCTCTGTCTGTTGACTTGTATTTTCTCCGAAATCCAAAACATTTCCACACTGCTGATTTATTCCTTTGTAAATAACGTTATCCTCATCGTCTTTCTCTTGGCTGCTTACCATTTGCCTGCCACTCTTTGATGGTGACACAGACTTTCAAAATAAAAGTGTGTCCTAAAGATGACGATATAGATTGATGTTTTCACTTTGCTTCGATGATACTGGATCATTTAAATCGATATACTGATCCAGTTTGATGGATCATTACACCCCAACGGCTGAATGGATTGTTGGTTTCACACACACCTTTCTCGCTGTTAGAGTGGACTTTTGTAAACGCCCCTGAGTGCAGGATGAGTTATCAAACATTTGAACCCGTTTTCCCTGGTTTTACGGAAAGATAGATACATATCTTTGGCATATAACAAAGGATAAATGGTCAGTTACAACAGGAACACAAGATTAAAACTGGGAAACTGTATTTTTCATTTCATGGGAACTTTAAACAGTCTTTCCACAGTCAAGAAAAAACTGATTTAAAGCTAAAGCTAGAACAACAGCTACAGTGGCAGCTTGCTTTTTAGCAAGGAACTCTATTCAAGTACACCACACCCCACACACCCACTCAGGTGTTTGCAGTCACTCTGGCTAATTGCTCTTTTTCACAGGAGACATTTTGAAAATGTCAAAGTAGGAACAGCACAGGTGTGAATAATACAATTAATAATGGCTGAATTCCATTTAGCGGGTTGGGTTTCAGGGAGCAGGCATGCTGGCTCACTGTCTTGGCTCGCCGGCAGGTGAAGAGAACTGAGACATTGTTAATGCTATCTGTAACACCTGTTTTTTTTCCTGCTATGACAAGACAAAAATGTGAAATGAGCTGTGCAGGAAATTATGTGACATTTATAAACTCAATGAAGTAATAACAATAATGGTGGTGTATAAAGTCCTGCTCTGAGAGGACAGAGCTGTCAATTAATTACAGCCTGTAGTCACCCACAGTGTTTGATAAGAGGCCTAATCAGGCAACTTATGTGGGTGGACTATGGGATTTTAAATTGACACTGTATCTCTGAATTCTTAATACATTTTTTTAAATATCTGTCAGCGGGGAATAAGATATTTCCTGGTGTCTGTTTGATATACGCTACTGGGATGTACTTGTTATTCCGGGTGGTTTCCCAGCACTGGTAGTCCCTGTAGTTATTGCTTAGAACAACACTGCATAGCATTATAGACCTATTGCAATTCATCTCTGATTCCATTAGCTGTCAGTTATTCTGCTGCTGCTGCTGCATGTTTGTGTGTAGCCTTCATGTGTGTGCCCCTCTACCCAGTGTGAAATAGGGCAGCAGCTAGGACACTGTATTGATCAGCAAGTCACTGTAGTGCACAAAGCCCGGCCTGTTCCCCCGCAGTGACCTTCAATACACGACCTCAAACAGTATAGCCTCACACACACACACACACACACACACACACACACACACACACACACACACACACACACACACACACATCTAGTTCTCTCAAATGTTGTGGAACTAGTCGCTGTAAAACCCATGAACCCAATTACAGCAGAACCTGTCTATTACACAGTAAGATGTAGAAATATTGAAAGACTAACTACACGTATACACAGTAGCATGGAAGTTCCAGGACGGACATCGACAGAAAAATTGTATTGTAGCACAGACAGAAAAAGCTCAAGATATCAACCAAGCCAAGGATAAAACCAAGGCAAAACACAAGGGCAGAGAAGGACAGTGACGTTTAGAGGTAGGAGTGAAAGGGAATAAGAATAAAGGCAAGGGAGAGCTGAGGGGAGACAGAGAAAGGGAGCGATAAAAGCTCAGCACATTAGGCCTGCTCATATAATTACACGAGGTGACTTCCACCAACACTACCCTTTGCCATTTTATCACCAGAAGGAGGGTCAGTTCAGCATTCTGGTTGATATATCTCACATCCATTAGTATAATAATAACAGGGCCATCGCAAGGTTATCACTCAAGGAAACTGTGTCCTCGGAGTACTAATCTTAAGTCTTGGTGTGTAGTATGGTGAGGGCTGAGAAACAGATGAAAATTATAGAATTACACATCCATATATTCCCACTCTGGTTATTTTAGACACACTGGGAGTGCGGACACAGTACAGTGCAGTTTGATGCTAAACCCCTTGCATAATTTACATCTCCATTGTGTTTGTGTCTACTGTGGTTGCTGTTATAAATCATCAACCTTCCACTGCTCTGCACAACACAAGATGGAGTTCCCAGTGTAAGTATAACGAGAGAATGGCTGACCGGCTAATTATCTGATTACTGAGAACTTCATGATTTGAATTTAAAATTTGTCAGTCAGTAAGACTGGCTGTCTCAGCTATTTGGACTTTTAGACATAAGGTGCTACATAAAGTATAGCATTCTAGCTATGACATTTGGGGGCATGTTATATAACACTTCCTAATGCCATTTTATATAACATCAATCTATATCTTTATGATAGGGATGCCCGATATAGCGTTTCAGCATCAATATTGCGATGTGGGCATGTGCAATAGTCGCATCACAGGATGTCAAACACGTCATGCTACAGATTTGTTGTTTGATTTGTGGTTCTCATTTTCCATGACTAATGTTACCGCCCAAGCCTTACCCTTTAAGACAGGATACACGTGTAGGTGGATAGGTAGATAGGTAGGTTACCGATGAGGAAGTGGGCGTACTCTCCTATATATTACAATGGCTGTTTTGCTGATAGGTGGGTATACTGTCACTGGATAGAAGAAGAAGTGGGTATAACCCGTATACCTGAGTATACCCTCCACTACACCTCCGAGCTACAGTAGTCAGCATAAAGCTTGGGTTTCAGTATCATGACTGTCAAAAAGGACCTTGTTTTGTGTTTGTTGAAGAAGAAATAAAGCAAATGTTATCGCAACTTCTCCCGAATATTCTTCACCACAGAGTTGCCAGACTGAAAAAGCTAGTTACCAGCTGTGAACCAGGCTAAAGCTAACTGAATTAGCCTAAACAAACCAGAGGTCTCCCAGCTTTGATTTGGGGTCATGAGGCTGGAAAGGTAATGTAAATACTTGCATTAACGTACAAGAGAAGCACCGCTAGTCGTCGAGCACAACCTAAAATGAGCAAGGAACAGGAGGAGAGCAATATGTGGGAGCCCCCTTATTTTAGGATAAGCAACATCCAGTGTTTTAATACTAATCTCCCCTCCCTACCCCTAAAAAAAGTCTCAAGATTAAAAGTAATTTTTCCAACTTTTATTATTATTTTTTATTTTCTATGCAGATGCACTCCCAAACAAAATCACACCAGTAATTGTAGAATGATTATTTCCAAAAAGAGCTATTTAAGTCATCTGACAAAAATTCCTGTATTTTTTCATATTGCAACACATATAGTGCCAGTTTTTTTCAATATCCTGCATTCCTGCATTTAAGTATATTTTCTAAAAACTCAAGAAACATTTTATGGATAAAACTATTTTGAGAAAAGCTTCATCTAATGCATGTAACAATTTTAATCAAGTATTGCTATAAAACAGACATTACTTCGAGACACTAGAATAGCTACCATTGTGTAAACAGTACAGACTAATCTGTGAGAGTTGACATTGTAAATTGTAAGTTTGCCCACCCACAGCCAACCTGTAATTACCATACATATATAGACCATCACCAAGACACGACAGTCATTAGCACTGGGTTGGATTCAGTCTTGCTTTAATCACGTTTGAATTATAGTAAAAACTTGCATGTATTTTACCTTGTAATACATTAGAGCAATTATAATGCACCCCTACATTATAGTGCCTATAAAAACATTTTTAAAAAGCTGCAAGCACAGAATAATTCTTATTACTGCGGATAATCCACAGACCTCACTGTGGACGGTTTATCAGGGGCTGCGGCTCTTTCTAGGTCTGTGGATTATCCTGCACATGTAACCACAACAATGTCTCCAAAAACACACACTGTTTTTCCTAATGTAATTTTTCAATGCTGTGCACTACATACAAAAAAATTAATTAATTGTATTAAGGTGGCACAAGAGGACTCAGTGGGAAGGTCTCAAAACCTGGGCAAATCAAACCATAACTACCTCCATAGATCGGTTTCAACAGGGGGATGTGGGAAAATATATTTCGCGATTTAAGTGAACTGCCTCTTCCTTGAATTACTAAAGCTGTCAAACACTGACAGACTAAAGAGACTGCTGCAGCACTGCACGCTTGGTCAAGGTGGAATGAGGTGAACACATATTTCTGCATCTATTAAATGATTGAGAAAACACTGCTGGCCCTTTAAACTAATCTGATTAGTCTGTCGTGGAGTGTGTGTGTGTGCATACAGACAAACACAAGGACAGGAGAGAAATGAAAGAGATGAATAGATGAGAGGAAGGGAAAAAATAAGGACCTGAAGAGGAGAGAGAGGAAAACTAAAGGAAACACAACTATAACACAGCAGAAGGCCATCACAACCTACGCTGCATATGTGTGAGTGTGTTAGCCTCCTATGTGATTCCACGTCCGGAAACATGGTTACAAATTAACCAATTAAGTGCCCTAAGAATAGCACTGGTCAATCACAACAAATGCCAAGGGGAAAGGCATGGGTCGTTGTATTCACACACATACACACACACACACACACACACACACACACACACACACACACACACACACACACACACACAAATGTACACACACACGCCATCTGGAATGGAAACTCACGCCTCCTTTGAAGGCAGGAGACAATATACTTAAGCAGTGTGTTTGTTTTAGCATACAGCGTGGGCCCCCGGCTTTATTTTAGGCACCAGAGAGGGAAGACGTCAGCAGGAGAGAGAAGGGGAGAGAGAAAATACGCCTACGCTCAGTTCACTCCGAGTGTGAAAGAGATCCAAGAAGCCCAAATAATTTCTTGGACTAATCATTTCTGATGCACCATTAGAGGGAAAAAGCACAAACCAACACACACTTCAATGGTTGAGATGAGTCTCGGTTACGTTTACTCCCATTTCCTCTCATGTCATTATGGGCCTTTTCCTTTGGGGGAAACGTGTTGTTAGAGGCCAAAACATTTTCTTATCTTCTCAATGTAAAAACAACACAGTGGAGTTAAAACTGAAACATGAAATGAAATGAGCCCCAAGGAGACCAGAGGATTTAAAAAGCTAGCGACTGCAAAAGTGGATCTTAGTTGTTGAGCAGATTTTCTTATTTAGAGCATGTTTAAATGATTGATACCTGCAAATACCCTTTTTTTTAATATTGACTGATCTTTTTCTTTTGGTAATTGTTTAGTCAATTTGACTACCCACACGAGGGACTCACAGGAAATGAGGCATGCACGTGATCCAGCAGATCTATCTCATTAATATCAGCCTCACTGTCAACTGTTTACTCACCTACAGCTCTATCAAATTACTGCCAATGCAAAGCAAACATTTCCTGCTGCTTCAAATTAAATGCTTCATAAATGTTAAGACGAGGGGTGGCATTTATTATGAAGCAGTCAGGAACCGCGATGTATTTGTCACAGATGTTAGCTTAGCAAGGGTTAGGGTTGTGATCATTCATCAAAAATACGTCTACAAAAAAAGTCAGTCAGCAAGCTGAATGGAAAAGGAACAAGAGTTGTGGGCGACAGGCTGCACACCTTTTAGCCCTCAGCAGGGGAAACAAACTTTACTGTGCTATGCTGCTGTGTGGAAAAATACTCTTCAGTGTGTGTGAAATTAAATGTCCATGTAAACGCACTCAGTGTGTCACAGTATGTTGTTTTCCTATAGCACCTATGCTTCAGAAAAGCCATTACACAACACATAAACCTATAATATCTTGCTACAAGGAATCTTTTGTGTCACCCCACTAATCTCATTAGCCTTACAAAATGACAAACTGTATATGAACATACAAGGCTGTATGCATTGCCTCTTAACATGTGACCTATAATATGATGAATACACACTTACGTAGGTCTTTCTATCGAAGGCCATGCAGTGCAAGGACTCAAACACACTCAGCAGTGCATTGTTAAGCGTACCATGACTACATAAAGCACAGGAAGGCAGACTAGAGTGAAAAGAAAAACAGTAGAAATACAACACACAATAACTAGAGTGCAGGGCAGAGAGCTCCAGACTCCATTAGGTGCTAATGGATTGTCACGCTTCAGTGTTACCCGCAATACGATTACACCGGTCAGAGATAGGACGGAAGGCTGAGAGGCATGAAAGAAATGGATAACCAGAGAGTGAGATGGGAAGGGAGTAGCAGTGGATGGGTACAAGCAAACAGAGGGCATAAAAACACACAGGTTCGAGGAGAAAACAACATCACTCAGAGGTATTACTACCCTTTACCAATCAACAGCAGGAGGCAACATGTATGAGTTCCTCCCCTCCGGAGTCCCCATCCAAAATGCCAAGTGGCTGCCATCTTAGGGGGAGCTATCATAACACTTCTGTTTTTAACTCTTTGAGCTCATGACACACACAGCTGGTAGAGGCTTGAGTGTTCATGTGTGAGCACGTGTGTTTGTTAGATCCCAAAGGAATCACAAAACATCATACTGTAGTGCCCGACAAGGAGAAGGGGAAATCAAAAGCATAATAAAAGAAGAGAAGGGGATAAATGAGCAAAAAAGAAGAGCAGGGAATGGCGGGCAGATCCTGAAAGAGCAGCTCAGCGGGATGGAGAGAAAAAGGCAAAGAGAGCTCTAGAGGATTTCTAGATGGAGGGAGGGGGAGAACGGAAAGGGCAAACAGGAAGGAAGACAGGTCCATGAAGGGTGAGCTCATTTAGCTAGCATCCTGACGGTGTGACAATGAATCCAGCCCTTTTAGCTCAGGCAGAGGCATTATGAGAGAGGACATAGCCCGAGGTATTCTCTTTCACGCTCTCTCTCCCTGTCTCTCACTCTCTCTCTAATAGACACACATAGTCGAAAGGCAAGGGGGGGAAAGAAAAAAACAACTTCACAGTCCATTACACACCCCGGGACTGTCAATGTGCTGCATGGTACAGGACAACCAGTCCTCCTCATCGAATACCAGGTTAGACAAGCTTGTAAATGTGTGTGAGTTGAGTGGGCGGACTCATCATCATGCAGTTTGTTTCACATCAGGCTGCTGCCTCTCCTCCATCTCCCCACCCTCCCCCATTCACTGTGTTTGGGACTACAATATACAGATTAACAGCGCATCAGTAACTGCAAACTGTAATGCATACACTATTTTCATCATACCCTAAAACTACAGAGGAACTGTGACAGAAACAGCTTACTTTAGGTCCATCAGAGTTTTACTAAGGGACGCTGCACAATGAGATGGAGTCACGATTCTGGTCCATGTTTTTATGAATGGGGAGAAAAATCAAGTGTAACCACATCTACTACACACTGCAGGTAGGGGGAAAATAATCATAACTATACTGAACTTCATCACATTTGATTGTCTTTAATTGGAACTTCCAAATAAAAAACAGCTGCCTCACATGAGACAAGTTAAAAACAGAACAGTCAAAACAGTAAAGCTGAGAGACAACAGGACTGCGACGAGCTTCTGATCTCTGACCACCCCACACCCTGCCAGATCATAAAAAACGTCCTGCAGCTTGACTCAGTTACACAGTATATACTGTCTTATTGCCCAACCCTACTATGTAGGTTTAGCCTGGAAAGATTTTGAGTCTGGCCCTCCCCGATACACCCTTCCTACCCACAGGGCGGCACTAACTGAGGCATATTACATGCTGCCGCACACAACTGTATAGCACGATGGCCCTTTAAGGGCAAAAAACAAGGTGACGGATTCATTCCACTAATCCCCATTTGTTTGCTGACCAGTGGGGCTAACTGATATGTTACGCGTATCCCGTCAGCAAAACTGCAAAAACTTCCTTCCTGGAAGTCAAGGCTTCTAGGGCAGTCTTCTGTTCCTGTCTCAAGGAAAAAGATAAGTGTAGTTGGGTTAGCGTTTCTTCCAAAGCTAAATTGAATGGACACGGTCCTTCGGCAGCTGCCATCTTGGCTGTTTACTTTTCGACTCCTATGGCGCAGCGCTGTATTCATCATGTTACGCCCGCCCAGAGCCCGCCTCTGTCAGATAGACTGATCTGATTGGTCCGATAGGCGATTCAGCGGGCTCTGCTGGTCGGGGCCAGATCCCCGTGCAGTGCAAATTCGAATTTGCTGGGGGCGGGGCATCTGGATTTCCAGGTTTATGTAGGTTGCGTTTTCAATTATTACAAACTAATTACATGTTAGCTTGAACTTGACTTTTTGAAAAATGACAGCCCTAAACTGTCCGTGCAGGTTTAAAATAGTATTGTTAGAGTACATATTGTTAGTATGCATCTGGAGTACTGTTTGTGTCCATCTGATAAAGTCCAATAGTGACTCTTCCTTTAGCTCTGTTTTGGTCTCCACCGCTGAGAGAAATATCTGGCTCTATTATCAGCTGAATGATCCACTATGATCACCAGCCTGTCGCCTTGTTGTTTGGTGCTGGGCAGGTAACATAAATTCAGGTTGGGTTTTTTCTTTGTGCATTTTTTGGTGAAAACAGCTGTTGCTGGAAATGAGGTAGATTGGAGTGGTGAGAGTGAAACCAAAACTGCAGACCTATTATAGCAGATTGTGTCATGATATTATAGAAAATTGAATTTGAGAGCAAAAACCTAACACAGGCAGGCATTTGATATTTCATGATGTGGCCGGTAACTTGACAATAGCACTTAAATCACTGTGGACACGCTACTGCAGGCTGCAAGGTTAGGCACGGTACAATCAACAAATGAATAAATGAACAGGAAGGTTTGTAGGTTAACTGAGGATGCACTGCCTGCTTCATGGATGCTTCACCTCAGAGTGTGCCCCTCTGGTGTAGCATGGTAAATTGATTTTTATTAGCTCAGTAGCTGCTTGCTTCCATTAAGCTTCCAGTGTAACTCAAGGGCGCGTATAGTTGCACATAAACACACAGCTAGCAAAACATGATGTTACTGCTGTTACTGCGTATTCCAAGTATCAGATTAAACTGTGATCTTAAAACCATTTCACCTGATTTGTTTCCAGTCATCATTTTAAGTAGATTTGCTGCAGTGAAACTGCAGAAAATTTTGCTATTGCAGAGAGCTTGCAGCTGAGCTCTCCTAAATTTTGGAGGTAAGACAGAATAAAACATTGAAATTAACAACATTACAGCAAGCACTGAGGCTGAATACTGTACACAGATACAATCGGGTATTATTATAGCTTTCAAGTTGAGCGGAGCAGCACACTGCTGCTTCATGCAATAAGCCCAACACACCATGGTTATTTTGGACTGCCAGTCTGTTAGAGTCAAGTTGCCCACAGCAACAAAGAGCAATACACAAAACCAACCTCCTGTGAGACCAGAATCCACAGAGCAGAATGATATTAAGAGCTAGTACTGGATGTCATCAAAAGCTGTAAGAGGATCCCTCTCTATAAAAACAACCAGGAGCGTGTTCATTGTTACAGTAAATTGATGAGACATCAGTAAGTGCCACCACGGGGTGCTGAGGAGAATTTCATTTCGGCTACAGCTGAGTTGAACCAGAGCCTCTTGACAAACAGAGGAGGCTTCCTGCAACAGGCACAGTTTGGTATACAATCAGAACAAATGGGAAAGGCAGTGTAGATAAGAAATTCACACTTTCTCCCCCCAATCTTCCTTTCTCCCTCACCACCTACATATTCTGTGTAACCATGAGCTGAGTGCCACAAAATCAGAGCTTTTCTCTGAGAACTGACAAAAGGAATTCTGGGTAATGTGGAAAATCCATAGCTAAAATTAGAGGTAGATGAGGCAGCGTGTGGGGAAACTAAAACCAACACCAGTGCAACACACAGAACACTAGACACTAAAATGTTTCATATCATCCGGCATAACTTGAACCAATGGAGCATCAGCAAACATTTGATCAATAAACTCAGCAACGGAGCAAATAGAAAGTGTGTGAGGACACTGAAGATGAATTCTTGAAATAATATCTTGAGGTTTGAATGAGTCTCTGTATATTTGAAGTGCGATCTGAGTGAATAGCTTCAAAAGAAGACCAGAAAGTGTTGTTTCTGTGTACTCACGTAGGAAATGTTTCTCCAATAAGGCAATTTCCAGGTGACCTTTGACTTCGTTGAGCCGGTCTGACTCTGACCTCTGGAAGTCCTGGATGGCCGCAGCCATGGTGGGAGACCCCGAACCTGCCTGTGAACACACATACACACACAGTGATGCATACAGCGCATACACAGATGATCATGCACACACGCCCAGGCAAACATTCGATTCACAAGCAAAGACAACAAAAGAAAGCGATGTTTGGTTTTAGAATTACGCGCCAAAAAATACATACAAGTCAGCACGAGCAGGGATATCCCATATGATGTAACACACACATATACACACACAGATTAGCATGGTGCCATGACTCACGCTAACGTTTCCTGTCCCGGTCTAAGTCCAGCTGGAGCGTGATAGGATGAGGAAGGCGAAAAAGAGGAGAATCCCCCCCTTCTTCCTCACTACAGCAAACACTGATGACTCACACACCCTTATGACTAAGGGCTTTAACTCTGACACACACGGCTAGCAACACAACATGTGTGTAGGTGGACCGGCTGGATGATAATGATTGAGAGGTGACGACTGTGTGAAAGAGGAGAGGAATCAGGGACAGGGTGTGAGGAAAAAAAAAGGGTGAGTGGGTGATGGAGGGAGAGGAGAGGAAAGAGCGAGAGCAGGGGAGAGACGGCGGTGCTAGCGGATGATGAGCACTGCAGGTTGAGAATCGCTGCTCGACTACAGCAAGGGTCCTTTAAAAGACTCCTGCCACACACACACACACAACCGCACACACGCTGCAGCAGCTTCTCCCTGACAGCAACCAGCATGGTTTGCGTGTGCCTGCGCAGACACACTGCAATGTCTTCAGCTGATGTGCTCTCTACAAAGACCGCGAGAGACAGAGAGCGAGGAAAGAGAGAGAGAGAGAGAGAGATAGCACAAAACTGACATTGACCTGAAAAAATGTGCTTTGGGAGTGAGCCAGAGCCTAACAAGATAAGCGGGTGGGGAGACATAGAGACGGAGATGGAGAGAGTGTCCCTGAAAAACGAAGCGCTTCAAAGACAACAAATAAAAGCCTCCTGTAGAAGTGTGTCATGGAGGGGAGAAAGGATGTTGACTGAAAGAGAGAAGCAGAAACAGAAAGAGGGTGTGAGAATTAAATGGAGACAGGAGGATAAAAGGGAGAGGAGGAAGGCGAAAGAGGCAGAGAGACAAAGACGTGAAGGACATGGAGGAGATGAAAGGAGCAGACAGCGGGGAGTGGAAAGAAGTTTTTCTGCATTACGAGCACTCGGCTGCTCTGCTCCTTGGTTTTGGATTTGTCAGCTTCAAATTCAAATGATTTGGTCCAAGGACAGTGCATTACGTGAGCAAACCTTCCTGTTGTTTGATGCAGTCGACATCTCTCAGACAGTACCTCCTGGTTATCATAAGTGGGTCAAGCCCTGACGTCACCCTGGATGATTATCGGCTGATTAATTATAGTGTTCCCCTCTCCCTCTTTCATGTCTGAGGCTGATGTGAGTGCAGGAATCTCACTGCGTCCTGCTGTAAAACCATCTTTTCAATTTCTTCGTGTGGTAAACACTTTATTACTGAGTGCTGTTAAAGCATCAAAGTTGTGGTATCCATAGCTGCTGCACTTCGCTTACACCCACTCTCAGCTTCTCCATCATGTAGCTGGTAGTTCTGTTTAAGGTGGACATAAGGTCACTGAGCACAACTTACTCTAACTGTGAAACTAATCTTTGCTGTCTGGTGCAGAATAGAGGTGAAAACATTTTCTGCATTATATTATGAATTTAATTTAATTTAATTGCAAGCAAGCCACAATCCTCAACTCTGGTTTTCTGCGTTCTCGACACTGTTGAGTAACAGCCTTGCCCGTTACTTGCCATTTTCAGGATGCCAGCAGGGCCCCTCCCTTGCAATTGTTATCCGGTTGACAGGATTGCTTTCGTAATACTTCTAACCAGGCAAAGAACACTTCTGACCTGGAAATCGCCTACTCTGCCCCTCCATTCTTTGCCTGGTTATAAGATGTAGTGTCCTTTTTGCATATGGAACAGATAAAGTTTAGCTTAGAGGGTCTAGCTGGCACTTTCTAAAGAAGTGGCGACCCTTTGTCTCCTTATTTAATGGCTCATGGTCCTTCCTGCAACTAATGAATAGTTCTGTTATCGGTTAATCTGTCATTTATTTTTTTGATTAACCAATTAATTGTTTGGTAAATAAGATTTTAGAAAAGATGAAACATGTCTATCTGTGTTGTCCACAACCCAATGATAATTCAATTCAATTTCTTAAAAAATTACTCAAAACTATTAATTGATCATCAAATTAGTTGGTGATCAATTAATAAACTGACAACTAATTGATTATTTTACCCAAATTTATTTCATTTATTTTGCCTTTTCACTTTCTTCTCCTGGCCATCTACTTACTCACCTATTTGTTAGTATTATTGTATAGGTTTATCATTGGCTATAGCTGTCTTCCCCTTTTAATTATTATAAACTTTTGTTTTTCTGTAATGTGTGTTTTCAGTGTTGTGCAGGGGTTGGGCTGGGTGAAAGGCTGGATGGGGAAAGGTAAATATGAAAAATGGTGACCTCTAAACCAGTCAGTGTGTTTATTATTGGCTTTATTTTTGAACCAATCAAAACTTAAGTACTGCCTAGAAGTACTGCCCAATGGTTGTAGGCCTCTACACACCATTCAAGTTCCTCTTACAGTTTACATCCATGTCTGTGAAAACATGGATGTAAGATTAGTGTCACCAATTGGTCAGTATACCTTGACGTTTTGGATATTAAATGTTATTACTTATATCCTATTAGACATTTGTGCTAAGTTTTTCAAATTAGTGCAAGAATTCTTCTTCTGTGGCCGAAAAGTTTTTGTGAGGTCACACTAACCTTGACCTTTGACCTTCCATCACCAAATTCTAATCAGTTTATTCTTCAGTCCAAGTGGACGTTTTTGGCTAATTTAAAAAAAAAAAAAAAAATCCTTGCAGGTGTTATGAAGATATCACATTCACAAGAATAAGATGGATGTAAGGTCACACTGACCTTGACCTTTGACCATCTTATCAGTTCATCGTTGAGTCCAAGTGAATGTTTATGCCAAATTTGAAAAAAATTCCCTTGAGGTGTTCTTGCCATATCACGTTTGCAAGAATGAGGCAGACAAACAGTGACCTTTATCTTTGACCTACGACCACCTAAATATCAACAGTTCATTGTTGAAGTCCAAGGGGACGTTTGTGCCAAATTTGAAGAATTACCCTCCAAGAGTTCTTGAGATGTTGCGTTCACGAGAATGGGACAGACGGACAACTTGAAAACATAATGCGTCAGACTATGAATTGCCACACCGAAAGAGAGCAACAAAATGAAAAGATGCATATCTATGTGTAACAGGCCATGACATTTTACTTAAGCACACTTGACTCAACATTTTACATCAACAGAAAAAAAAAAACTTTAGAAAAAGTACAGAAAATGTTTCACCATTTTGTATACACTCATTCTTGCTTTTCAGCTCTAGTTCTATTTAGTTGTGTTAAAAATATTTTAATGCATCTCCTCTCCTTTCTGCTTCTTTCCAGTAAGCTCTTTCCAGTGAGCCTTTCCTCTCTGTGTGGAGACAGTGAAGATCTCAATGCTGTCTGCCATGTCTTTCTTTGCCTCTTGTTTAGAGACTTGTGCTGACTGGTCTCCTTATCCTCCCACTCACGCTCCTCAGTCATCTGTTGTACTTCTCATCTGATCCTTTCTTCTCCTCAATCCATTCTTCTTCTCTGCGTTCAGCCTCTAGGACACTGTCCATGGGTTGCCTCAGCACAGAACTGACACAGAAATGTCTGGTTCATCCTAGAGAACAGCTCTGGGGATCTCACACACTTTTTAAATACTCTTTCTTCCATGTTGTGCTTTTTAGGCCTGCAACCTCCTCATGGGGCTAAATGTGTCTCACAGTAGGAAGGGAAATACAGGAGGTGTGATTTCAAGGCCCTGATCTGCTCATGAACACACGTATCACAAGAGACCTTCTCCTTATTTGGCAGATTGTCAGTCCAGCAGGCTGGTGGTAGTCTTTAATCAGCCATGTCCAATAACTAACAATTTACAAAGATATCTAATTTGTCACAGAAAGTGTTAATGCACAATGGACACTGACTACATGGGTGTGCCACTACTATTTTATAAAATGTGTGAATGTAAAGATGTCAAGACAAAAAAGCCTAAAAAAGGTAGTGAAATACTGTGAATATCAGGCATTTATGGCACAAGATGCTACATTGCTATGCTGTCATCAGTAACAGTTTAATTCAGAAAAATAATAAGGATGCACAATATATATAAGGTTGATAAATTATCGTCTGACAATGGGAAATTGATATTATTTTGCATTATTCTAATTAGGAGATTATAGCTGATAAATAACATCAATAATAGAAAGCCAAATTGCTACCATTGGCTTACCAAAGGCAGCATCTACACACCCCAACACAGTGGGTGGCAGTACGCTTTTGAGGTGGTTCGCAAGCCTCCAATAAACACATAGAAGAAGCACAAGAGCCAAACATGTCGTTTCAATAGTGTGGGTGTCTTTCACTGTTTCTGAGATAGACAACACGATTATGCCAAAGGTCTGATCCCCGATCGCCAGATTCCCCATTAGATCAGCAAACTTCCTGCTGCCGTTTAACAGGTTAGATGCAGTGTTGAAAGACTGTCTCCAGAGCCGCTGTCTTACCAGCAAATGGTCACTATTTGCCCAGTTAGCACGTGCTAACACAGCAGAGGTGGCTCACATCCAACGCCGAGCCTTTAAGCGGTCCAGTCACCAAAAAAGGCTCAACTCTGTGGTTAAACCCATTATTAACTAGTAGGTAACGCTAGCCGTGTCTGATCTGATCCCGTTTGGTTCGGCAGTTGAGTAATTCCAGAATCTGAGCCAAGCCCTCAACGAGGGCGCGTCTCAAGCCTGTTGTAGACAGGAGGTTCCAGACGTAAAAGCGGATTCAGGTAATGCTTGCAGTGCGGTGTGTGAGGGCAGATGGTTAGCAACTGCCCCTTGCACAGAGCTCAAACATCTGCAGCAGTAGTTTCCTTGTGTCTCCGCAAGAAGAAGTAGGTACTTTACTTTATGGTTCAATTACTTGTGTATAATATGTTGACATTGCTGTTTTGACAGATTATGTCAAAGCATTTATTTTCAACTGTTAGGCAAAATGCTCTATGAAAACAAAAGTAAGTGTAGGAAGTTTTTTTGACATACTTTACAAGAATAAACAAATTAACATTTGAAGAGTCAGAACTGTTTCTCGTTTTTGTTGTGTAAAAATAGTGTTGTGAGTGAGATTTGGTTAGGTCAGAGCTATGGAGTATTAAATTATCCATATTTTCTCACTACAACTTTGCATTTCTAACCCTCTGGTTCTTCTTTTTTTTAAATACAAAAATGTAAAATAATCTGTTATGTTATCGGCCATGAGAAGCAGCTTATCGGTAAAAAAGATACATATTGTGCATCGCTAAAAAATGTATAAAATGAAATGAACCAGCAGGAAATGTGATTCCTCTGCTAATGGTAGAAAGTGCTAACAATGTAGAAGATATCGTGATTACTCTCAACTTGACAGACATCCTGTTCTACTTTTACTTTTCTGAGAAACCATGTACCCACCTCCCTACCTAACCTGATTTCCTGTTAACCCCCTGATTCCTTGACTCTTTAAAATGGTGTACAAGCAAAAACTGTGTGTAGGACTCAAGTTAGTTACAGACAGTGGACCAGGGGTGCAATTCTGCAACATTTGCACACTCATTTATTGTCACTTTAAATAAAAATAAACAGCTAAACAAAAAAAAAAGAATTAAAAAAAAAATCATCAGTTTAGAGTACGCTCAGACCAGACAGGCAACTCATACCACAGAACAAAAATGAGACACAGGGGTTTCGGCAGCAAGCATCTCGGTAAACCACAACCCTCTACAGCAGCACAGCTCGTCATACAGCTAGCTGGCAACCCACATTGTATGTATTCTGTGTAGGACAAAAGTCAAAACCATAAAAAACAACTTGTGGTTTGACTTCAGTATTCAGTGCACTTTAGGACTTCTCTGCCATAGAGTTTATCTCTGGCCCTTACTATGAAACTGGAAGAGATAGGAGACTTGATTTTAAATCCTGTGGACATGATGACAGGCTCAAGCATTCATGACCCACTACTGAAAGCACTGACTCCTGCACGGAGCGGCAAATTGAAGAGCTGCTCAGCACTGATGGTTGGTTAAGTGGCTTCTGATCATCATATTTAATACGTTACAATGCTTTGAGAAATATTTCTTATGTAAATGCTCATTAATCATTGTGCAATAATGCCAATAAAGCTGATATTTGTAAGGCTGTAAAACCTGGTAATATCTTAATATCAGGCACTGTCCTGACCTGCATCACATCACACCTGTCTGCAATTCAAAATGTATTTTAGATTTGCTATAGATAATGACTAGATGACACAAAGTATGACATATGCAGTGAGGCAGCCACCTGATCTCGCAGAAAAGCGAGAAAAGGCCACTAAGGTCGTACGCAGTCGTCTGTGCGATGACTGAACACCATCTGCCCAGTGACATTCTGCCTGTTTAGTATGGATGACACAAGCTAGTTTGTCAAAAAGTCTCAGTGCATGTAGCCCAAGGGCACACTCTGTCTTCTTTTTAACATATGAGGTAATAAAGGTGAAGTTTAGAGGCAGGTCATGTAATCTGGTCTTGGAGTGTGTCTGGGTGGGCTCTGACGTGCCAGTAGGGCGCTATGCAGATGATATTTCAACCAAGCAGTGGCAGCTTTAAGATTCTGAATGCAACAGCATGATTGGTGGGAGAGAGACTGCATGTCTCTTGTGTGTCTGTGTTTGTGTGTGTGTGTGTGTCACAGCAGGAATGGCAGCTAGCTTGGTCTATTTTGGGGCTACGGAGTGTGACTCATCAGTGCCGTGATGTGGGCGATGCCCTCCCAGTGGGATGGTTCCAATGCAGGCAAACACCAGCACACATGACATACAAACACCAGCCTACAGACACACTTGTGCACACGAGAAGGCTCAGGTGCACACATGCAAATACAGACACATGTTGCACATGCCCACAAAGTACGCTGAAAGGGACTGCAGTCAGCTAGATTGCTGACAATTGAAAAAAAAACTGCCCCCGAACTGATGTCACAGTCTAATGATGTACTCTGTCTCTGAGTACCACTCATTTACCACCTGGCCTTGTGCACTGCAGCTTTCACTGGGATGCAGGAAAACCCACAAAGTACCTCCCATGCAACAGTCATATCAGCTGTCTATTTCAGGAGAACAAAAGAGAGAAAGTGAAAGAGATCCTGGAGCCTTCATTCAGGAAATGATACCATCAAGTGACTAATCTGGTGTTTTTAATGCCTGTATCTTCCTATCAGTGCGAGTGAATGATGATGACGACAATACTGCCGGTTTAGTCACCCACGAGGAAGAGAGAGCTGCAGATTTCATGAAATATGAACAGGATCTAGCGTGGGAGGGAGAAATATCAAAACATGATGTGGATTTTTTTTAAGTCAAGGCTAGCGGGTTTGTCCTTTCTCAGCATTTCCTCTTCACCCTGTCCATCTCCTCCCCTCCAGACATCTCAGAGTCCAATCTTCGGAGGCTCAGTTCCTGTCCTCTGGCCCCCTTTATCACCTTCTTCGCTTTAATCTTTTCTCTCCCTCCATTTTTCATCCCCTTCCTGCGATCCAATATCTGTTCATCTCAACACTGCTTTCACTATTTCTGCTCCTGTCTGCTGTCGATTGCCATCTCTATTCCATGTCCCCCATTGGCAAATCTGTATCGCTGTCATCTCCTCCATTTTTCTTTATTGTAACAACCCCACCCTCCATCGGTCTTCCTTTCCTCTTCAGAGTAACCAAAAACAAGTGGGATTGAACAAAACAATGTACTGTCATTTTTAGCCCTAAACTAAGGGTACTAAGTAAACATCAAACAGGTGAAACAGCGTTTACTGCGTCTCTCCCTCCCTCTGGTTTTTGTGTTATTCTGGATATGATGCTAGAGTCTTGCCGAGGTCAGAGCATCCTTTTCAGACAGAATAATTCATGAGTACATTAATAAACACCGCCATATGTGTTCTTCCTAGCCCATCGAGGCTAAACCTGTCTATATAAAACAAAAGCAAGATAGCCATGTACTCGGTATGATAAACACAGATGCAGAGATATAAAGATGGAGATAGATAGAATTGAAGGGAAACAGAGAAACGAAAAAAAAAAAAAGGAAATGAAACTAATCACTTTCTGCTTCCTCAATGAAACTCAATTAACTGCAAATGTGACCATGAGTCAAATCTCCAGCCTAAACACATGCATTCAAGCATGTCTGAGCATGATGAGCACTCACAGGGTCTCGCAGGATCTCCTCTGTGTCGCGCAGAGCTGTCCTGGGCTTCAGCTGCATGTCGTCGCTACATTCATTGTCGGAGGCGGGCGGCGACTCGGCCAGATCCGGGAAGTCCTCTCTCGTCCTGGGGCCTCGGAAGCGGATCTTGTCCAGGCGCTTTAGCATGGTCAACACCGCGCACCTGGGCTTTACCTTAACATGGCGGACGGCAACCCTGTGGGGACACAAAAGTGCAGGGGCTATTGTTGGTATGGCAGTGCGGCCTTTTTCTCTTCTTCTGACCTTATCAAAACCTAATACATAGAGAACTAGCAGTAATTACCACCCCCTTTGTCATAAACACAAAGCTTAAGCTAAAACTGAATCAGTAGGTTTTCACATATGCTAAATATACTTTTTGCATTGATACATAACATAGTGAAATAAAAAAAAAAGTAGTTAGTGCAAAAACTAGACTAGGCATAGCCTAGTCCAGATACAGACCCAGCTGATGGGTGTGTTAGATTTATAGGCATTTGGTCGTAAACTACGGTATTGACAAATTTTATCTGGACCTGATAATGTTGCTAGATGAAAAACTAAATCCCCAGAGCCACTGCAATTTACTCTTTGCTGAAATCGTGTCTAAAACAGCCCCAAGCCTGAATTATTAAAGACTGTAGTATTGATAAGCTCTTTATTGGAACATTTTAATGTTATGGTGTAATCTATTATCATACTGGAGCTGACAACTGCGCTCGTTACTGTATGTGACATAAAATCTTTGCGAGCCTAAGGCCAGTGCTTTATCAATACACGTGTTCAACAAGCATAAACATTTAAACATGTAGAGAAGCAATCTTCACTCTGCTCTGTCAGCAGTCTCACACACTGCTGCGATGTTTCACACAGGCGCAGCCCACTAGCTCAGCTAATAGTACCTTGTTACAAGCAAGCTAAAACAAAAGCTGTCTGATTGTAGTCGAACTGTTTCGCTTAGTTTGCCACAAATCTTAAAATTTACTGGCGGTACCTGTAGGCAGTGAATCACCTCAGCAGCATTGGGAGGAGGACAGAGGACAGTTGGAAGGACTGATGCTGACGGATTTGCAAGTTGTTGGGTATTTCATTCTGAACCAAAGTTTGTTTCTCAGTATCAACATTTCTAAAGGCAATCGGAAGTTACAGGACATCTACACCCATTTTAATTTCCCTACCTACCTTTAGCAAATTTTCCCCAAAGTAACATATGACATATCAAACGCCAACCTCTTGCCTTTTATCGAAGCTCTAACCACGCCAGTGTTTGTATTTTGCTCTCCCCTTCCGCCTACACAAAAAGATGGAACCAGTTACCCTGTTAGCGCCATGACGACCACATCCTCTCACTCCTCTGCCAAACAGTTGACAGCAGCAGATCTGCTGACCTCATTTATTGATTTCATTTCCATGGCGGGAGCAGTGGCAGTGGTTGCGAGAGGCTGTGAAAGGCTTACTGCTGGTGTTATGATATCAAGGGCCAAGGTGTAATGATGGCAGATTGAACAGGGGGGCTGTTTGTGTCATCATAGACAGAGTCACAGGAGTCAAGATACTGCAGCATTTGCTCTGCATTCAGCAGCGGTTGCCTGACACTGCAGTAAAATTAATCCCACCGATAGAAACAAAATACAGACAGGATTTATGACCTCATTAATGCCCACCAGAAGTAAGCCAATATAAGACAACTACAGTACGAATGTGCTATAGTTCATAATTAGCATTGAAATGAGGGCCATTTTTAAACAACAACAGGTCCTAAACTGTCACTGGCAATGCATCTGCAAGCAAACACTGATCCCCTCACTGCTACTAGTTCACAAATGTTCTGTTGGCCTATTAAACTCTGGCTGCACCCAAAGTGTTGACTTTCCAGCCACCACCTCCAGCAAGTCCTTTCTTTGAATGAGAGATGCTGACTGAACGAGACAGCAGTGAGGTTCCTGTTGTCCTAGTCTACGAAGAGGTCATTCATCTTCATAGAGTGGATATGACCGACTGGCATATGTCAACAAATTGTCACAACAATCTGTCATCCTTTCCAGCACCAGAGCACAGAGCAACACAACGTGTAGTCAGTATGATGTATGTGATGATTCTTGACTGCTGTGACTTGTCATTTAGGAAGGGATTAAGTGTAACACTTCTTGATGTAATCCTCAGAGATTACTTAATCTGTTTGAGCGGATGAGTAACTGTCACACTTCGAACATAGTTATCTGACTGACAAGCTGTCAGACAGGTTTTTTTGTGAATGATTGGCTAACTGATAAGCCGACTGGCGTGTTGTCGGACTTGCCACTTCATATTCACCCCATTTCTGAAAACTCTGAAGACTGTTGACTTGCAACTAAGACATTCCAGGCCTGGTTTTCTCGATGACTACGTAATAATCTTGGATTTTAGGCTAAATTAATGACTGAAAAGAAAGTTACGGATCCAATGTCTTTCATATCATGTAAATATTGAAAAAAGGTACATCTCAAATCCCTTGTTTGATCAATCATCACTCCTTGATCCTTGCGGGACCCCTTAACTTCCTGTTAATCACAATGATTACTAGTCAAAAACATTGATCCTGATTGATCTATTGATTCTAAATACTAAAATAAAAGTTTCAATACTCATTTTCCGCAGCGTCGATACACTGGTAGCAGTAGGGCTGCCCCCTAAGAGCTGACCAAGCTTTAGTCAACCAAGAAAGGTCATTAGTCGACAAGATGTCATTGGTTGTTTAGTCGCAGAAAAAGGAGCCGCTGCCGTGAGATTTCAGGCACGGTATGAGATCGCTGCTTGTTCTCGCGATATTTCGGCCATGCTTTGGAAAGCAGAGCTTAATGGTAAACATGGCACAACACCGGTAATGTAAGACAACGCGTTTACATGTCGTTTTCTATATGTTCTCTGACATTTATCCTAACGATATGAGGTGGTCTTTGTGGAAAAAAAGCTCGTTAGTGGACTAACTTTGCACTTGAAGTGTGCCCTTTCACTCAGATTTTAACAGGTCTGATGCTACAATGCGCCCCGGCTGTATCTAGGCTAACGGCTATTATAACAATTATTTTATGTCACAAGTCACTTGAAACAAATTTAGGATGACAGGAGACAGGCTGAAATAAACCGAAATTTCCCTTTAATCAGGTTAGTTAGAATGATCCACAACAGTTGGTATGAGAAACTGACCCATTGATTGTGAACAGGGTTAAATAAACAAACTTTAAACTTAAACATTAACACTGAATAAAAAATATAGCTGGTTTGCTTTAGCTGCTTTGGCCCCATAATAAAAAGAAAATAAATCAACACAAGAAATCTTTAAAATGTCTAACATTGAAATTAAAATAGCGGCAAGACTCCACACACTTGTGCTTTGGCCCCCTAATAAATAAAAAATAGATTAACACCACAAGACATCGTTGACATTTAACAAACAATGCAGCCTTTCCTTTTCAGTTATTTTTATAATGTCAGTGCCAGCCTCGTGCTGCTGTTTCCTGTGTGTCTGCATGCTGGCCTGGTGGATTGATACTAAGTGCTGGAGCGGATCACTGGAACGGACTGCTTGAATTGCGGAGTGCTGGGCTGGCCGGAAAAAGAGTTCTTGGATCGGCATTTGTCCATGCAGTCCGATCCGATGCACGTTTTTTGCTAATATTGGCGGCCAATAGGGACATCCCTGATAAACATGCAGGTGACTTGTCGACTAATGGCCCTAAATGACGACTATTGGCTGACTAGGAAAATTCTTAGTTGGGGGCAGCCCTAGGTATGAAATTTCAGTATAGTGACAACACTACAGTTTACAACAGGTGGTGATGTCTTACAAGGATAGTGCACCCAAAAATTAAAATTCAGCCATTATCCACTCACCCATATGCCGAGGATGTCTCAGGTGAAGTTTCAGAGTCCTCACATCCCTTGCGGAGATCCCAGGGGAGAGGGGCCAACAATAAAACTCCACCTAATGCAGGCTGGGCGCCCCAGATTAAAACATCCAAAAAACACATAATTGAAACCACAAAGTATCTCCATACTGCTCGTCCATAGTGATCCAAGTGTGCTGAAGCCCCGACATAAAAAGCTGTTTGGAAAAACTTCATTTGAACTCTCTTTTTAGCTTCATTGTAGCCTGTAGCTCTAACTGCTTCTGTGTACACCAAGCTCACGTGAGCGCGCAAGACCAGCAAAAGCACGTGAACACACATGAAGGTGATGCCCGTGTCTCACGGCCTCGGTCTACAGAGAGGCAGTTAGAGCTACAGGCTACAATGAGGCTAAAAACAAAGTTTAAATGACGTTTTTCCAAACAACTTTGTATGTTGGGGCTTCAGGACACTTGGATCACTATGGACGAGCAGTATGGAGATATTTTATGGTTTCAATTATGTGTTCTTGGACGTTTTAATCTGGGTCACCGTCAACCATTAGGTGGAGTTGTGTTGCTAGCCCCTCTCCCCTGGGATCTCCGCAAGGGATGTGAGGACTCTAAAACTTCACCTGAGCTTCCCTCGGCATATGGGTGAGTAGGTAATGGCTGAATTTTCATTTTTGAGTGCACTATCCCTTTAAGGCTGTATTAAGGGCTTGCTCAACTGCACACATTAGACTGCAAACATCAGAATAGGAAAGCACAAAGAGATAATGATCTAGGGGCGTCACGCATTCACACATTATTCTTACCATATGCTGGATTATTACATTTACAAGCAGAACATCAATAAATGAAGACACAAATAACAATTTTATGGGGGAAAACAAAACACACACAGACTAATATTTCATATTGTTTTGTCATGTGGGAGGACCTCAGTGACAAGCAAAGTAAATACAGCACCGGCAGTAACTCATTCGTTCTTATTACTCACTGGACAGATCTTCACATTATCTGTGTAGGAGGGACTAAGAGGCGAGGAAACGGAGAAAGTACAAATATTGCATTTCCTCATGTAGACAACACAGCCCCATGCGCACATATGTGGAAATTACAGAGGTGACTGGTGGGTTGACCTTTTCTCCATGAGGGGTGAGTGGAAACATGGTGAGTGGCAGCTCGATAAACACTCCCCTCCTCTTCTCAAGACACCTGTCATTATGAAATGTGTTCTCACAATAACCACCTGAACCTGCCTGCTTGGTGCTACAGCTCAGTGAGCAACTGGTCAGCTCAAACTACCTACAGCTACCTTCCATGAAATCAATCCATAACAATACTGACTAATGAAAGCATCAGATGCACATATATGAATTCAAAAAACACCCAAGAATTTGACATTTTCATTCAGAGTTCCTTTAAAAAAAACACAATGCACAAATCACATCTTACTCAGTCTGTAAGTAAGTGCTAACATTTATGAAACACAGCCCTAATTTGTACGAGCTGAGATCTTATTAAAAAGCACATTGCATGTTCCCTTGCTATTCCTCGCTTCCTTTCACTGCGGTGTTCCTCAGGCTACTTTTTCTTATTTATTTCCTTTTTGAAGGATTTCTTTCTCCAGCCCAGAGGCAGTTTCAACCACATCATCATCTTAAATAGGAGGATGAAAAGATGAAAAGAGAGGACAGGAGTAGGAGGAGGAAGAAGGGGCTTCAGCTCAAGGTCTGATCACTATGTGAATGTTACTGTGGGAATACAAACAAACGACCCTTGTGATACATTTGCTTAGTGATACACAACACAAAGACACTTCCATCCACTAACCATAAATCATGCTAACACACCAAGTCGGGGAGAGGCTGGTGCAACAAATAGGGGGCAAAGATATACACACACTAATGCACATAAACTAAAATGACAGTACAGCAACACACACACAGACCTGTTTGTTCATTACTGTATATTAGATAAGGGTGAGTAGCTCAACAAGCCCAGTGTGTGTTCACTGTACAAGCTTCAGTATACTGTTTGTTTGTGTGTGTGTGTGTGTGTATGCTGCTTACGTCTGTCTGAGTAATCTCCTGCTAATGACCCGTAGTAGCTTGAGGTTACTCTTGGTCACACAGGTCATACTCACTGCAACAGCCAATCACTGTCATTCATGGATATCAGGCTGTAAGAGGCAGACTGACACCCTTTGTCCTACATTCGTGTTTCTCAATTTTGTAAAAAAGGAAATCATGTGAAGAATCTTCAAATACTGCGACTATAGTGTCTACTAGAGCTGAAATGATAGGTTGATTGACAGAATCAATCAACAGCTATTTTGATAATAACTTTATCATGATATAACATTGAAATGACGAATAAAATTTGAGGATTTGTCACCTTTATCTTATGTTTATTTATCTTTATCTTATGTTTTATATCACTGGGAATTTCGGTTTTGGACTATAGGTCATCCCTAACGTCTACACTTAAAACTAGGGAGTCTGGACGTCACAATTAACCATTATTCGGTTGACCACCATGAATATTTTTGACTAGTTACGCATTTCAGTCTATAGGTTCATTTTGATAGTCTTAAGTTTACTGCACTGTGCACCTTCAAGTCTGATGTGAGCTAGCTGGCGGCACCGCTCATTCGGCGATTACTGCTAGCAAAACTATACTGACCCAACAGTGTTGCTGCTGAAATATTGTCCCCACAGTCCAGGCTCCTGCCAGGTCACTCAATTTTGAGCCACAAACCTCCTTTAGCATTGTTATCTATGTTATAACTGTTAGCTCTGTTAGCACGGTTAGCACTGTCAAAGGGACTAGTGGTGCTAGCAATGCTAAAGGGGGTTTGCGGCTAAGTATGTAGCCGCTAACTCATCTAGGCTACCTGGGGGAAGCCAAGCAGGATAGCTAACATTTCCACAGCAACACCAGGGTCAGCATTACCAGTGGTAATTGCAGGATTAGCAGTTGAGCTAGGTAGCTTCCAGCTAGCTTCCTGGTGGTGTGCAGTGCAAAGCGGCCAAGCCTGACGATGGCTAACCAGTGGAGACCAGAGGGTGGGCAGTGGACCTTATGTTTCCAGATGCAGCTAGCCAGCTGTCAAAATATTAAAATTTCACCCCCGCTACATGGCTAGCCCTTTGAAATGCTATGCTAAAGCTCACTGAGTCAATGGCGCACCAGACTAACAGGATGGACCACTTGTATGTCACATCATTTGGCTTTTTATTTTTCTTAAAAAATAATCGGTTATTTAATTGGTTAGTTATTGGTTAATGGGTGTCGGGCTAAAGCAAAATTAACCAAAACTGACATCCCTAAAATGCAATACAAAACTGTCATTAAAGACATGCATTTAAAATGTCCACTGTTGGTCAATAAACTTCAAGATACAAGATGTTCAATAATGTTGTTAAAATGAATTAAAAACAATATAGTTTAGGGAGTGTGATCACAGCAGGGCTGCAACTAACGATAATTTTTGTTATTTATTAATCTAGCAACTACTTTTTTAATAATTAATTAATCCTTTTTCCACAGCCCATGGTGAGATGTCCTGTTTTGTCCGACCAACAACCCAGAACTCAGTATACTATAATAAGAGTGACATAAGAAATAATTTAAGAGGTACCATGTTTTTTCCAAATTGTGCTGAAAAATAGTTGATGATTCATTTTTGGTCCATGAATTTTTACCTCTTTTTACTCTTTTTACCCTCTAGCACCTTGTACAGTAATTCCCTCTCTTTCCAAGCAGCCCTACAGTATGTATTCACAACGCTACACTGATCACAAGCCAAGATTGCAAGTATAGCATACACTGTTTTCAGATATACAGTGTATCCTTGTTGTAAGAAACCATAATGCATTTTTTATGAGTGCTATTACAGGCCTCACATTCTTTAATGTATTAGCGTCAGGGCATGGCTATTTCCATCGGAGCATCAATTTGTTGGGCTAATAACGTAAATTGAATGGCAGTGTAATAAACCTTAATGCTCCCGGCTGCACACAAACACACTCATCTTACTCTAATAACTATTCAGGTGAATGGCCTTCCTATCACCCCTGGTTATCTGCACTGCTAAGAGGACACTGGCATGGTATAGGCACATGAGACACGAGTATCTCTTTCTACAATTACGTCCTATATAACTGCTGCCCATCAGCCATGCATGAAAGGAAGGGGGGTCAGTGGAAACAACCGCGTACTGTAGTGTACTGTACCAGTTGAGTACAATGCAGGCAAGAGCACTCACACAAGTAGGCCACTTTCTGTGTTTTCTGGGACATTAGGCAGTCAGGTTTTGTTTTCAAATGACAGAAAGTGTGACAATAACAGCTTGTTAGCTGGAAATGCCACAGTGTAGTGTTTCCGCTTTGGTGACTGGTGCAAACCTCATTTCCTTTTGCAATTGCACCAACTCTAAAGTGCTGTATAAACCCATGTAAGGCCATCCTGTCATCATCATCTGTGGTGCTTGATTTCTGCAGAAACAACAGGAGGCTCACCTGTAGAGCTAATCTCAACTTCGACAACTTCCTTAAGACAATGAGAGACGGAGAGAGAGAGATTATCATGACTTGTAGATATCTCATTTGCCAGAATGAACCAGAATGCTCCAAGGAGTCGCTCAAACTTTTGTTCAGCTCCGGCATTCATAGTGAAAAGACAGGCAACAGATGGTCAGAGGAAAAAAGCATCAGGCTACTGCCATGCTGAATAACAACTGTCTGTAGCAAAACAAAGTATGCTGCCAGTTGCTGTTCCTGTTCCTTAGAAGACAAAACAATACTATTTTCTAATTAGCCCTGGCAACTTATGCATCACCTCAGCAACCAAACTGCCTCTTAAACGCACTCACAAATTAAGTTGGAACACAAGCCTCAATCTGCATGCACAATGTTTCTGTAAATGTTTTCATCAAGCCCTCGCATTTTTATTTGATGTCAACCCTGGGGATGGAGCGGGAGGAAGGGAGGAGAGTGCAGATATGAGGGACTTTAATTAGACCTATTAGACATATTCTGCTCTGTTTATAGTTGGAGGCTAGACAAGGGTTGTGCTCAAGCCCCAGTCAACAGATTAGGAGACAAGAACAATAAAGACATGGTAGGAACAAGAAGAATGCACTAGCTTTTATCTAGCCCCACTAATGCAACCCTCTGGGCGATGTGTAGTTGGCTGAACAAGGATAAAAGTCAGTTATAGAGTGCATTTTTCAAAGCCAACATCATGTCCGAGGTATTTTTTTCTGTCTGTGCAGCTTTGGAATGGTTAGTTTGTGTTTTTACACAAGTCAGGTGCACAATGTGCCTGGTGCTAATGTTGTTATAGACACAATTGATGTGCAAATTATGACAAAAAAAAAACAGATGATTTGTCCCTTTTCTCTTTCTTACACGTTTCATCTTCGCTCTGAGGCATAACAGAATTGTCATGGGCTCTTTTTAAAAAACACCAGAGTACATCACAACTCTTAAAAGTTGTAATTATCTTGCGGAGACAGTACCAGCATGCCCTTGTGGTACATTCAAGGCTGGATCAAGATGATGTTTTCAAAACAGCTTTCCCAGGTTTTGAAAAGGATGATATCAATTCAGTGCCGTCCTGGATCAGAGAACAGCCCGACCTTGATGTCTCTGTCTCTCTCAATTTGTCATGTGGATTACTGTAAATTTATAATGTTGATCTGCTCCGTACACCCGACACCCATTGCACGCCTGTCCATCCTGGAAGAGGGATCCCTCCTCAGTTGCTCTTCCTGAGGTTTCTACCATTTTTCCCTGTTAAAGGGTTATTACTTATTCGCTGTGAGGGTCCAGGGACAGAGTGATGTTGCATGCTGTAAAACCCTCTGAGGCAAACTGTGATTTGTAATATTGTGCTCTATCAATAAAATTGAATTGACCAGAAGTGGCGAGGTGAAGTTTACTCACACACACTGCCTTCAATGCACCATCCCTCCTACTCTACTGCTATTATTTCACCATGCAGTTATATAAACAAGGATATAATCAATCAATACTTCCTTAACGACCTGCCAATCTGCCCTCTGTGTCTGAAATCAGATAAACAATGGGGACAAAGTGACACCAATTGGCGGGGTCAATCCAGGACAGGAAACCAACACTTGTCCCCACTTCCCCACTGACAGAAATTAATTTTAAGTTTGACAGCACCTTTTGAAGACAGCGCTGTCAACTCTCAGATATCGGAGCTTCTAGGTGTCAGTGAACACACCACACTTGTACTTTTCAAATCAGTATGCGCCTTCAGGTGCATTATGTAACTTTGACATGAATGTAAAATAACGGTTAATGTCGGTCACTGACTGTGATGGATTTTAGGTTTCACGTCTGCATGAATGAAAAGCTGGCCGAGTGTATGCCCAAATATCATTAAAATATTAACACAAAGCAGCTAGGCTGTATAATATGTATGTGAAATGGTTATTATGGGGCGTTTAAGTGCGGAAAACTCGCAATGGGCGTTACGACCGTTAAGACTTTCATGTTCACGACTCCCTCGTTTAGCGCTAGCTAGGCCAAACGGCACTGTTGAATTCACATTATGTTTTAGCGACTGAATTAAACGCTATGAAGTTAGCTAGGCCTCGACTTTAACTGTTAATAACCCCCACAAACGGTCGGACATTTTCTCACATCTGTAACACACACAGCGTGAGAGCTCACTAATCCGCATTTTGGATGACCCCGACGGAAACAGTGAGACAGGCGGTTGAGATTAAACAATACCCTAACAATTCTTCCCTAACAATAGGTATTTGAAGAAGAATATAAAGGGGGGGGAACAAGTCTTACCCAGCACGTAAATCGTAGCAAAGTTTCATGAACACTGAGATTCCCTGTAGTCTGCTTTATCCTTCAGTACACCTGCTGCTCAGGACGTCCAAATTAGCGCCTGTCTCACGGCGAGAGCTGCTCACTTGGTCCATCCATCCCAGCGATATCCGCTTGTTTCTCTTCTCTACGCCGACTAAATGTCGTCTGTGTGGAGCGGTTAAGCAGGGAAACACTGAGAGGAGAAAAAAAAATACCAGTTGCGTCTCCCCCCTCCTCCTCCTCCTCCTGCTGCTGCTGTCTGGAGAGAGCTGCCCTCACCAGCACCGTTATGGCCCGGAGCTTGCAGATACTAGCTCGCCTCCGTCTCTTGTTGATTTCGCAGAAACGGGCAGGGAGCAGCGCCGAGCCGAGGAAATTTCGTCAGTGTTCGGTGCCGTGTTCTTAAAGGGGCCGCTAGCGGTGAGTGATGCCGGAGAGGCAGCAGCAGCAGAGACACAGCCGCCTCCTACCACCGCCCTGTGGCTGCAGCATGCACACTGAATTATAAAACACGTGGGTAAACAATGGCCTCATTAGAATGTCATTGAGCATTACTGTAAATTACCCAGCGGACTCATAATATGATCACTGTCCGGTTCCATCTGCCTCTTAGTTTGGTGCAAGAGCTTTGCCTCCATCTCCTCTACTCAAGCATATTAAAATGCTTGAATGTATAGACAATGTAAAAATACCCCGTTAGCAGGGCCGTAAACACCAACTTAAAATGGGGGGGTTCTTGGGGTCTGCATAATTTCTATCATTCTGGTGATTGTTTTAAAGGGGAACACCACATAAATTAAGGCCTTGTTTACACGGACACCGATACAAATAATTTATCCCGTATTCAAAAAAATTTAAAAAACAATCATAAACTAAATTTTAACCTTATTTAGCACAGTTAGCTGCTATGCACGTACTAATGTTGGGCACAGCAGACGTCTTTGTTTGCCAATGTAGCGGTGATGTTGATGCAGCAATGCTAACTTCATTCGTAAGCTCGTAAGAAGTCCCAAAAGTGCTAACAAAACGTAAACAACATATCCGCCATTGTTGTTGTGGATACCGGGCTCCTGATGGGCATGTGGGAACTCGGTTGCAACGTCATCGTTTTCCAAAATCTCCGTCTGTCCTGTTTACACGTCTCCACAGAAACGAATATTTTTTTAAAACTTTCACTTTGGAAGCCGTTTTTGAAAATCTCCGTTTTCGTCAAGAAAAATGCTGGTTATGCGTAAATGACAGCGGCAAACGCAAAGATAAATATCAATTTTCAGAAATATACGGGACCGTATAAACAGGCCCTAAGCAAAGGGTGTTTTCACACTTGGTTCTTTTAAGCCTGCTAAACGGATTCAGAGCGGTGACTCAGCATTTTTTTTGCACATATGTGAATACTCCAAGAGAACTCAGACCCCTCTGAAGTCCCCTCACTTCTAGATCAGTGGTTCCCAACTGGTATAGCCACAGGGTCCAGATTTCTCCTTCGTCAAGAGCTCTAGTTTGTTGTCTCTGTCAAGCACCTGTCCGATACCCAATAATCATTCACTCTACAGCAGGAAACAAAGCACTTCAAAGTAAAAGCTCTGTGCTAGAAATGCACTGTAATTCGAAATAAAGAGTCACTTGCGATCCATTAACAATGGACCCATGACCCACTTTTAGACCACGACCCGCCTGTTGGGAACAACTGCTCTACATCACATGCTATTGCACTGGGATGGTCTACCTGTAACAATTGCAAGGACGCAGGACAAGGAGTGGTTTGGTCCATGGAAGATTCTGCTCATCTCCAGATTAAAAGGACTATATGTGAGGACACCCTCAATTCCAATATGTAATTTCATGGTCTAGGAAAGTTCAATCAATAGCTGTGAACATGAGCTGCTTTTGTTCATTTGGCTCGGGGCTCATTGCTCAAAATACACAATGTGTGCCCCACCACACAATGTTGATTAATCAAGCAGGATCACTTCACATTTTTCCTGTTCATCTATTGATGGCAGGACTATCACACAGTTTGTGGACATGCGCCAGGTATGAACTACACAGGCAGAACTGATGTGTTTTCATAAACAGCACACGAACAGTTACCTAACAGCAGACGGCTGGGTAGCAGACACGGCCACAGCAAAGAAGCGTAAAATCAACGCTAAGGGCACCGCTTTAAGGAGCAGTAGAAAGTTGAATACTTTCTCACTGAAATATGAAACAGTTGCATTTGTCTCATTTGTGTGGGATTTTTTTTTTTTAATAAAACGTTCGATGCGAGAAGCAGCTAGCCCCGAGGCATTTTCACAATATCTGATCTGGCTCCCATTCAAACAAGTTTGGACATCCCTGGCATAAAATCTGGAGCTGCTCCACGGACACTGAAGGAAAGCCCGATTTTGTAGAGCCACAGAATGATTGTCTTCTTTTTGTATAGCCAAATGATCTTTATTCTATTGTAGTGTTCTTAGTGCTGAAACAGGAAATGTACTTGTAATATCCATTACCTTGGAGATAAAAGAAAAACACCAAAATTTCAAACTCCTGTAAAGGTCTCTTTATTTTAATTTATTTGGATGCTTCATTGTTAGATGTGCAAATTTTTCTGTCATTTGTACTAGCTTATAGAGTTTTCCCCACAAACTTCCTATCATTTCAAGAGGATACTACCGTCTGGTCAATATAAGTGTTGCCACTTTATTTGCCTTTTCACACTTCCAGGAATCACAATCTGGTGGGAAAAAAAAACACTGAATCCTGATAGAAAAATACACCCAGGTAGCCAAAGTGCCCGGCCCAAACTAGGCTAAGACTCTGGATGAATGACGCCCCAGAATTGGACCAAATAAACTGGCCCAATTCCAGCTTCTGACATTGCCATCACTGGGCCGTTATAAAAGAAATTCATGACTCAGCTCGCTGAAAGAAATAAGTCGGCCAGATCTGACTGCCCAACTCAGCTAAGACTCAGGGTGAATGACACCCTGAATAAACTGGCTCGATTCCAGCTGCTGACACTGCCGTCACTGGGCAGGGTCTAAAAGTGCTGAAATTAGCATAAAAATATGTAACTTTTTAACTGTAGAATATAAACTGCCCAAGGTTGCTAAATACCTGAAATTCCCAGAAAAAATAAAGAGGAAATGACCTCATTGTCCTGAAGGGTAGTTCTGGCCCTGACTCATCTAAACTCATTCTTGTACTTGATTGTTTCAGTTTTAGAAGAGTCATCACTTACTATGACCTTATAACCGATGACCTAACCCTAAATAACAAACTGTGTCAGTCTAAACAAGTAGAAAAAATGTATTAGTCAAGATTAAAGGTTCCTCCCTCATCTGTGTTTGGCCTTGTAAAAAGCCTACTGAAGGTTAATGTCTAAAATATGTCAGTGAGTTTAAGTAGGCTGGATAGGTAAATGGGACTTCATTATTTCTGCAAGTCAAGTTACCCACAAATCCTGACAATAGAATTTAAATCTGACCATTTCTGAAGTGCTTACCTTTGCATGTTGGTTTTGTCTGTCCGTGAGATTCTTCTCTCCTTCTGAAAGTAACACCATCCAGGCGTCTTCACCCAAGTCCCACTTATCCCTCAATTTCAGCAATCGTGTTTCAGAGTGATGAAGTGGTCTTGAGATATGTGATTCCTCCGACAGTCCTCTAGTCGCTGTACTTACTGTGCGATGAGTTCGGATCAAATGGACAAAGAAGAAGAGGGGGTTTGAAGGACCGGAGAGTGCAGTGGGTGGAAAGTGACAGAGAAAGTGAAACAGGAGTCAACTGACTCCTGACCCCTGAGATGAGACCATAGATTACGGGGAAGTAATCACAAGTGCTCTCTATGTATGGAGTCAGACTACCAATGAGGTCAGTGGGGATCGGTGTAGTCTTGTCCTCGATGGAGCTTTGGCTTGGTTGTCCTGCGGCTGTCACGTCGTCACCTCCTCCTCTTCCTCACAAACACACAGTCTGTGAGCAGCCTGCAGTGCAAGTCAACATGTTAGCACAAAAGAGGATCAGACTTTCCAGGGTCGCCATAGTTTCTTTCTGCCATAGGTTGATTTCAGCATTTAAAAACTAGAAAAAAACGTACCGTCTCCCAGGTGCGTCTTCTGTTGGCGGGAAATCCATGTCTGTGAGGCTTTAGCTGCTACTGAAGACTAAAGAGAGGCAGTGCAACCTTAGCCGGCCTTCAAATTTGTCTAGGCAAATGTGGAGGCACTGACACAGAGGACTTTCCATGTCCAGTTCATTAGCACTGCAGACCTTTAGAGAACAGAACAGGGACATTTAGTCCATTAGAGACGTTTCTAATTGTACAATGTTTGCAGTACTAATCAGACAATATGAAAAGCTGCACTGAAACTGTAAAAAGCGAGACTCTAGCATGCAATATAGGCAATCCACTGTTACCACAAATTTGAATACTATCTACTGTAGCTATCATTCTACATTAATGCAGAGTGATATCTAAAGAACTGCAGGGCACCACTTCACTGAAGTACTGTACATTGTACGGTAGAGTTTTGCCATTTAAAAGCACTCTTGGATTCCTGCACAATTGTAGGCTCACACAAACACACTGAGGGTTTTTATCGCGCGGCAGCATAGGACTATGTAAACTGAAGTTCATTAAAGCAGCGATAATCAATATGGTTTTAAAGCCAGCAACTCTGCTGCTGTGGTTTGCACTCATCAGCTTGGTTTTCTGTTTTAAGCAAAATAACAAACAAAGAATAAACAAACATAATGCTATGCTAGGAGAAAACAGAGCTTCTCTCTGCTGCCCCCAAGTGGCCAAAAAACTCAGTTATTCCAGATCGAAGCCTTAATTGGTGTGTTCAAATTCAAAACAATGACCTATCATATTATTTTTTTGTTGATATGGTGTCACGGAGGTGTCGATTCAACGCACAACACTAATTTTTTGGGCAATACTATTTACATACATGAGGGAGACAGAATATTAGATCTTTCGACTATGTTATGTGTAATTGTAAGGCTCAGTCTTTTCATAGATTAGCATGAAAAATCTATGTAAATGTTTCCATCATGATATCTGTTCATGATGATTGTTCACAGTGAGCAGTAAGTGTTGTGTTCCTCTTGCTAATGCACGATGACAACATGAATATCTTTTTCCCCAGGTTAAATTAAGATTACGGGGATTTTTTTTTTGTCTGTCTCTGTGTTTAAGGCCTCTTCTCTCTTGCAGGATATTTCGGAAAACGCCACTGTATCACCGCATCGTGATCTGTAACTACTATAAGCTTAAATGGGAAACCACTCAGGGTCTGTGTAGCCGTCAGAGATTGTGCAGCAAACAAGTGGACTAATGCTTTTAGACGGGATTCCCCTTAGTCATGCTTAACACACACACACATCTACACACATCTACACACACACAATGGATTTTGGGGCTGTGATCCTCTTCAGATGTCTTCTAGCAAAAGTACCGCTGTTGAGATTTCCCAAATCCTCCCTCTGCGCTCATTTGGAAACCCTGTAATAACCCTCTTAATCCCAAATCAGTATTTTCTAGAGGGTTGCACAACCACGCGTGTCTTATGCAACTGGCGGAGCATCCAGAGTCAATTATAGAACAGTGGGGAGGAAGGGGAGGATGGATGACGCGGCTGCTGATGCAAAAACCTTTGGATAAAATGCTTGATTAAACACTAACATTTTACCATTTCCACTTAACAATTAGCTATGATTTCAGAACAAAGACTTTTAACAAAAATAATTTTATGCAGGACTTGATGTTATTTGAAAGGAGCTGTTTGAATTCTACCAAGTTGTATTGTTTGAGGTGATAATTATTTTCTGACACGTATGATACTTTGCAAGGCAAATACCCAATCGGGGTGTGGCCCTGGTTGAGTGTTAACCCATACAGGGAGCAACAAGGATCTAGTTCAAGCTACAGCAGGTCAAGCTCGATTGTAAGTGTTTGATTTTGTAAAAGCTATTAAAAAAGTGCCTTTTTAAAAATTATTTTTGACGCAGCTTACCATATAATTCTTACAGCTATAAAAGGCAGGGTTTGGTGCAGTTTCTTCCAATCCACCTTATCATTTAACTGTACACTAGCTCCTGAAACAAACAGCTTACTTGGTCAATTTTAAAGCCCCGGAAAACACATTTTCTCAAGAAGCATCTTCATATTAGCGTTTGGTTTCCAACTTGAACACAAAATTTTCTGCCAAAATTTTCTTTTGGGATTATTAATATTATAAAATTTGCTCCATGACAAACAAACGTTTATGACATTTACACATTTCGTTCAGCAAGACCCTCACTAGGGTTACCACAAAATTGCCAGAAGCAAAAAGGCTAAAAACAAACTAGACAACACTACAGTTATATGTTCTGTAGTCTCGTTTAGCCACATGTGCTGTATTTACTGACATATCTTATGCTGTAGTGCAAGACATAGAAGTCTCTTAAGCTCATTTCAGGCATGGAACTAAACACCCATTGACTTTCAGACAAAGGATCAGGAAGTACAAACATGCTAACTCATGTTTGCATTTAAGAACTCATTCCTGCAGCATCCTATGCATGTTTTCCCCTGAACTTTTACTTTGTTTATTGCTTAATTAGCCATTAATATTCAATGTTATGGAGAGATACGTCGGTTTTACTTAAGTTTTAAGTTTTTCCAGTGGGCACTGTGGACACAAGTGACAATTAGAATATACTGGGGGGGAAAAATGCTACTGGAAAACATACTTTTACAGAAGAATCGGCAAACTACATACAAAGCAATATCTACCTAAAGTTAGCCACCATTAGCTAACATCAGCCACCATGAACTACTCATACACACCAAGCAGGGCTGTAGCAGCAATATCACTGCAATGGTGCATTTAATTGCTTACAAATTCAACTTCTTGTTTGTAAAAGGCTTGATTCTTCTTAAAAAAAAGTTACAGTCACTTTAAGGGATTTCTCTCAACCTTTGGTGGTTTTAATAACTGATCTCACAAGCACAAAGGTAGAAGGACACTCAGCCTACATGGTTTGACATTCTTCACCAGTAGATGGCACAATTGGATCAGTGGTCGTCTCACCTCCTGCCTGGTCTTGCTCAGCAGCACAGTCGATTCTTTAGGATGCCAACCGTGGCTCTGATGAGTCTGAATTATTTAGCTTGCCTGGCTGTGATGGAACAGAGATAAAGAGGAGGGCAGAGGGTCACTCTGATAGACTATTTACTTGTGCCTACTCAACTCCTCAAGTTTCAAGTCAAAGGTTTTCCAAATTTCCCAACTTTCCAAAGTGAAATACTGAACATCTGACAAAATGATAATTGTTTTACAGCCTTCTTACTGGTGTAGGAGTTGATTAAATGTCATAGAGAAGATATGGCACGCAGGCAAAGTGTAGCTACTGTGAACTTACTACCTACATGTGTCATGATTGTGACAACTAATCCCACCAGCAGTCATATTTTGACCTCTGTTCCAACTCCTTACTTCATCTTTGTACCTTATGTCACCTGAGGAGAGTAGCGGCTTCAGTTGCCATAACAACTAACCGCCCAATAGACTTGTGAAACCTGACCCTCCCCTCTAACCTTTCACTCTGCTTGCTGACTATAATATACTTGGCAATACCCGTCGGGCAGCAGACTGTATGTGTGTGTGTTTATGTGACAGACTTGGCACAGTTACCATTTCCAGGCCCTAGCCCTTTAAAAAACGTTACACCAATGACAAGAGTACACTTATCTTATCTATACTAAGACGTGGATAGAGAAGAGAAGGCCTCGTAGTGATGTCATGCACTTACATCTCCCCCCTGGTTTAAGCAAAAGGAGCGTTCATGGTCCTGTCTGACCTCAGCAACCTTTTACCTCTCCCCAGCTCTTTGATCCGCCGCCTCCTAAGTGCATCTCGGCTAATCTGGTACATATGGCTGAAGACAAATTCCTACAGACAAACATTAAAGTGAAGGGCTGCGTATAGATGGCTTACCTTGGAATGCCAGAGCAAAGTGCCAGGTCTTAATGTGGCCCGAGCTGTGGAAAGAAATGTAGATAATGTAGGGGAAAAGTTCAGCGCAGGGCTTTGGAGTGACTTACTACGAACTATAAAGTATATTTAGTGGCAAGTTTATGGAAGATTTGTGTTGCACAATGTAGAAATTTTTACCTAATCAATAAACTTCTTTCAGGAAGCAAATTTCACCAATCAAAATTCATGAACTTTTCCATGTCAGCCTACAGAAAAACCTCCTACCTGAAGCACTCTATGGCGCCCTGCCCAGAAAAGTCACACTACCTCGTTGTGTGTTGTCACCTGAGCTTCTCTGTTCTTTGTAGTGGTTGATGGTCTGGTCACATGTGCATGAATCCTGTGTTGGTGACAGTGCTCAACCTCAAATATTTAACCAATGCTAAATTGTTGGGTTGTTTCAATACAAAGGGTTTTTCTCATTTTCTAAAAAGTAATGGTTGTCAACATACAAGGTTTTCGCCTGAGCCGCAAATATGAAATTAAACTTAACAGTAATCTCATGTTGCCTTGGAGACACCAATTTGCTTTATGGATACCTGACTGTGCACAAAGTACGCTTCTCAAAAAAACAACAGGCTAATTTTGGATTACAAGAGAAATTTAGATTATTTAGTGAAACATACTTCCATTGGTGAATAATTTCACCCCGAAAAAGAGTTCAGTCCTTCCTTCAACTGAAAAATATTTTTAAAAACAGCAACAGTGAAACAATCGTGTGTGTAGGTGTGTGTGTGTGTGTGTGTGTGTGCGCGTGTGATGCAATTACTTCCCTCCATAGACTGTGTGTAAATGTGTGTGCCCTGCAAGGTTTGGATCAAAGTGAGGGGATTTAATAGGACCGGCTGCCACCATTGTTCTATGAGGATTAACACAGTCACCCAGACAGATACACCCATACCTCCAACCACCCACCCACTTTGACACACACACACACACACACACACACACACACACACACACGCTTCTTATGTTTAAGGTTCAACAGTCAGCCTTTAACCTCTCACTCTTACAGTAAACTGACTTGCGCTGTTCTCTGATCACTTGGCACAGGACACATAGAGACAGTAAGACTGTTCTCCCCATACATTTCCTTGTAAGGACAACATCTCCATAGTATACACAGCACTGCAAGGTGCGCCACTGTTTGAAATCTGGTGTCTCTGTCCCTCCATCCATAATATTATTCTCTCCCTGATATGAAAATAGGAATACTTTATTACCTAAACATACAGTACAAAACTCCTAAAAAGGTTTTCTTCATAAAAATGAATTATTCATGACTAAAAAAGCAACAATCAAAGTTAAAGTTGTGGGGAAAAAAATCTCATGTGGCCCATGTACCCTAAAGTAAAAAAAAAAAAAAAAAAAATATATATATATATATATATATATATATATATATATATATATATATATATATATATATATGTATATATATATATATCTGTAGTGCTATTTTTGACTCTAGACACTGTACATGCGATCACCTGCTCCTGAGCAAAACTGTGATATAAGTGAGTAACACTTTCTGTTACTCATCACTTGTAGGAGCCAAAAAAAAGGTTACCTAATTTCCGCTGAGCAGTGCACAAGTTTCTACACGCCACACCTCCTTCCAGGTAACAGACATGTACTACAATAGGCTGCGCAACACAGTTAAAAATTCATCATGTCATCTTTAATTTTACAGTCACAATCATCTTTTCTTTCCAGTGTCTTAAAACCATAAAAAATAAATATACATTATGTTACAAAACATTTCCAGTGTCTCGGATCAATAAAAAAAACACATGTATCAACAGTGTTGATTACAGGAGGGCAAAACACTGGGGTTGTACATATGGTACAAAGGCATTCAGTGAGTGGTAAACAAGACTTTAAGTTGCCTAATATTAGCTGCAGAATGCACAGGGTTGGCATCTTTTTCACTTTGAACTCAAACTTTTTTTAAGTGTATACTGAATCAATGTTGAGTGAGTCATTCAATGTCAATTTTCATTTTAAAAATGCTTAAAAAAAAGAAGAAATCTATCAGCGAGTGCTTGAAAAGCATAGATCCTAAAGGGATAGGTTTGATTTTTTGAAGTAGGATTGTATAAGGTACTTATACATAGTCACTGAATTATTTACTGTAGATGGTGGTTGGCACACCCCCAAGTTCAGAGAAGCAGACTGGAGTTCCCCATCTGTTGTCTCGTCAAAGCCACCAGGCTTCATTTGTTTCAGCTAGTGTGTGAATCCATATTAACCCTCCATACCATAACCATATTGTGCATCAAATCGATGCACAAGCCTGATGTGCACTTCACCAGAAATGCAACTACACGTCGCGGTGACGCAGACCTCCTGTCTATGTTTGTAAGCTGAAACCATTTCCCTCAGTGGAAACATTAACTTTTATTTACTTTAATTTCATGGATTATAAACAAAAAATTGTGAAGACAATAAAGCCTCCACAAAAATAGTATTTTAAGTCTTGTTTGTGATTTATCCTGGCTTCATATGAGCAGAGGAAAAGTCTGCTAGCTGCTAGGCTAATTTATACAAAGTAAGATGCCATAGGTTTGTGCTAATAACGTCAGTGAACCTTGTGAGTTGTAAGGGATCCGAATTTGTAACATTACCTTTATCAAATGTTGCTGCTGTACCTGGCTACATATGAAAAGAGTAAAAAGTTCTGTAGCCACTAGGCTAATTTATATAATGTAAAATGCCATAGGCTTGTGCTAATAACGTTAGCATGTTGTATTTGTGGGGAAAATGTGTCCAGAAAAAGACAAGTGCTTTGTCTGTGAATGTTGCGAGTTATAGTGAAGTTGATTTGTGTACTTGTGTTTGAAATTGTCTCTATTAAACCATGTTTATTGTGTGTTTTGGGTGTGTTTTGAATCAACTAATCTTTACAGCACTTCATAGAAACCCTGCCACCGGCTAGTGTTTTGGAGGTGTAACTACAGAGTGGCACAGACACACCACCGCACAAGTATAAATGCTCACAACGGCGTAGGCTACGGCATAGGGTCTGCCACACAGGTATAAATCCCCTTTAAGGCAACTGTAGAACGGCAATTCCTCTGTTCAGTGATCACTAATTCTCCACAGTGAAGTCTGGCACTAAAGAGAGCGACATATGGCTTCAGAGCCATGTCAGAAATTGATGTCTGATGGAAAGGAAAAGCAGTGAAAATATTGCAAGTATGGCGTACATTCAAAATGATGTAGATATTTTAGGCGTTTTCTTTTAGCTGCCTAAAATATGTTTCGCTGTAGCCCCCATCCACAACAGTACACTGCTTTGCTTCTGTAGCATCTGTTTCTTCAAACCGGGGATGTACTGGCTGCTATCTATTTAAAGTAATACACAGAATATAGATAAGTACCTCATAAAACCTCACTTGAGCTATTCCTTTAAGATAACTTCTAATCCTGAGCTGTATTTCAATGCCCCCAAAGACCAGTAAACATCTTTCTCTGCCCCCTGTTTTGGAAGTAAAGTGAGTTAAAAGTGAAACTGACTCCAACCCTAATGTGCACATTTACTGTAGTTCATGACTTTGGTAACCAGGAGAGTGTTGCATCGGACAAACAGGCAGGAAGGACACTGGAAAAGAAGGCTTCAGGTTTATAGTGCTTGAACAGGAAAACTGAGTTTTCAACAGGAGGGGCGATCCCTCTCCATTCCACGCAACTAATGTTCATTTAGGCCCACTGTACTGTGTGTGCATGTACTTTGGACATTCTAGGTCGCTCTCACACACAAACGTAACAGCATCCGTTATGTGTTTGTGCCAGAGAGTGTGGCGGATCACTGCAAAGCCCACGACAGGCTGAGATGGTGTGTGTTTGTTTGTGTAAGGCCTTGATTTAGGATTGTTCTCAGTCTATTAAACCAGCATATCAAGTGATTTTCACCATTGGAATAACACAGGCAAATGATTTTTAGTCGACAAACTTGTCCTCGCTACGGCTGACATACAAAATAGATCATTTCTTCTTCACCTTTAACAATATCTACATGTTAATTACACTCTAAATGCACTGCATTGAGAGGCCGCAGAAGCCTTTCTTTGAGTAAAAAACAAAACAAAAAAAAAGAGCACTTGGTGTGTGATAGTGCCGTCGGATGTGTCCGATAGTCAGTGAGACAGCAGGTTGCGTCTGACGGGACTTGTAGTCCTTGAAATCCTTTAGGACTACAAATGTACCAGCATGTATCTGAGTCTGAGTTCATGCACAGTGATTGTTCATCTGCCTTTTCCAGCTTTCCTAAATTTACCCATTAACAGGGCAACATAACCACCACGGAGGAACATCGTTTTGGGGCTTGCAATGCATCCTGGGGGCAATTCTTCATCTTCCGACTCTGCGTCCCCGTTCCCTACAGTGGTTTTGGCACACGTGGCTCCATTGCTTCCTCTCTTGGTACAGTCCAGCATTCCCTTTATTGTTTTCTCACATCTTTTCATTATCTGCTTATTTTCTTGTCTCAGGCAGTCTTAAAGTCTGCAATTAATACTGCTCTCCAGAGAGAGGGAACATGAGAGGAGGGGTGGATGGACAGATCAGGCGTGGAGAACTGTTTCCTCCCCTTTCACCCAATCTGCAGCACCCTGCCCGTCTTCAGTTTTCTTTTCTTTTATTCCCGTCCTCATGGCTCTCCTCCTTTCCTCTCCTCCCCCAGCAGGTCCTTTGCTCCTTCTCTCACAAGGGCAGGCTGGTCTGGGTTTTCCTAACAGGTCAGATCGAAGTCTCGTTACTGCCGCTGTTAATGGAGGACACGCGGGGAGGGGAAGAGGAGGGACGGGGGGATGCAGGAAGGGTGCAGGGAGAAAGAACGTGCAAGGTGAAAATGAATGCAGGGATGCAGGAAGTCATCATGCAGCATTTAAGCAGGATGGTCATATTACTCATGCTGTAGTTAAAGGTGGAGTTAGGCATTTTGGGAAATCTGATGACTCACTTGAATGAGTTGGATGAGAAGATCAATACCACTTTCATGCCTGTGCACTAAATCATGCTACCTGCAGCAGCCTGGTAGCTTAGCCTAGCATAAAGACTGTAAACAGGAAACAGCTAGCCTGGCTCTGTGCAAAGTTAACACAATCTCACTAAGTGACACCTTATGTCTCATTTGTTTAGTTAGATTTATTTGCTCTGTACAAAAGTAAAAATGTATGAACAGCAGAGCGAGGCTAACTGTATGCCCTGTTCCCTGGAAAACTGAGCTAAGCTAACCAGCCTCTGCCTGTAGCTAAATATTTACCGTACATATAAAAGAGTGGTATCAATCTTCTCTGCAAAAAAAGCAAACAACAGATTTCCCAAAACGTCAGAGTGTTCCTTTAACTTTGGATCCTGCACTCAAAGGAATTATTTGGTATATTTTGTCAGGTGTATGTATTTCAATTACATATGAAATTTCCATCCAACTGAGTCTAACATAAACCAACAAATACCATTTACGTAATTTAATCAAATAAAGTAATCATGTAACTGTTATGACATGCGAAAGACAGATTTTTTTTCTTCCGCAGTTTCTCAGAGAGTTTTTTTTTTTACTTTTCCCTTTTGCGTCCTAATAATTTCGGGACTTAAAGTGTGCATATATGCAAAGATGCTAATACTGTTGATCATTTCAATGTGTATCAAACAGGATGATGGAGAATTTACTCCAAGTAATAACATATGAGCTTTCTAAATTCTCATAGTCCATTCATCTCAGTTTCATTTGATTTAATGGTAAATGGAATTTGTTGGTTTATGTTATAATTACTTGACTCAGTTGGAAGGAAATTTCATATGTGTGTAACAGAAAAAAAAAAATGACAATCATTTCTTTGAGTGTATTATGATACATGCATCATTGCATTAGTTGACATTAAGGTCAACTGATACATACTGACTATTCAAAGGTTTTTTTCAAACTCTTTAAGTCACAATCAAACTGATCTTTAATCCTTTTCAAAGAGATTAAACATGATTAAATGACACTCATTCATTTGCTTTATATTATTGTTGTTATATATTAATGATGCAAAGTAAACACTCGTCATCGCTGCATGCTAACACTCTGGAGCGCTACTCACTCTGAGTCAGACTCGTTGCCTCCGTTAACCGTCCCTGACTTCAAGTGCATTGCCACCCCTCCGTTGGTCTCCCGGTAGATGCTCGCCGGCGGAGCCCCTGCAGGAATCTGCGGCCGCGTGGCGACAGGGGGCTTGATGAGGGAGCTGTTGTCGTGGTTGCCGGGGCGACCGCCATCGTTGGAGGCCAGCGAGGGCGGCCGGGACGAAGGGGTCATGATGTTGACGGAGGAGAGGGGTGGGGAGGAGGTGTTGTTGTTGTTGGGGGGAGGGGAGGTGATGGTGGGGGGGTTGTAGTCACTCAGCTTCTCCCTCAGACGGTTCTTCATGTTCTTGTCCGTCAGTGGAGGAGGGTAGCTGATCTTGTTCTTTAAGATACCTGAGATGGACAGAGAGTTAAATCCAGTGTAAATCAAATCAACCAATTCAGTTTCATTCAAAACAGTTCTCTCCCGTTACCTTTTCTCTGCTCTGGTTGGTGGTTGCTGTTGCTGTGAGGTTGGCTAGATGGCGCCGCATCTCTGGCGTTACCAGGTGTTTGTTTGTCTCGCTCCGTGGGAGTCTCCCTCTCTCTTTCGCCAATGTGGTTGAGCTTATTTTCTGGATGCAGCTCTACATTCACCTTGGTCTCCACCCTCAGCCTCTCTGCCCCGCCTGGATCCTCGCTGTCACTGGCTGTGGTGGCCTCTGTGGGCCAGTAAGGCTTCACGTGATTGGACACTGAATCCACTAGAGGGGAAAAGAAGACATATTAGGAGCAGCAATGATGGCAGACATTTCCAGTCAGCCACAACATTTTAGTCGCAGGCTTCCTCATTTCAATAGGACCACCCATGTACCTTTGGGCGTGCTGTGAACAGGCTGCCTCTCGTTGTTCCACTTGGGCTTGACGTCGATGTCGTCATCCTCGCTGTCGGAGGAGTGGGAGGAGGCGTAGGAGGAGCTGTGTTCGTCGACTGACAGCTCGCTGTCTGAGTCAGAGTCTGATGGGGGACAAAGAGGAAAGGTAGAAAGATGAACCTCTCTTAATAATAAAAAAAGGGACGTATGCATCTTTGTGCACATGCTTGTGAGTGAGAGGTTTGACTTCATTTACAAAAACTCACCGTCTCCCTTGGTGCCGTTCCTGTGGAACAAAGGTCCGTCCAGATCTGTGTGTCCTTTAGCTGTTCCTGAGGAGACGCTGGGCTTCTGACCAGACTCCTCCCTTCGTAGATAACGACAGATACAGGAAGGAGGAATGGAGGAGAAGGACGGGGAAGTGAGATAGAAATGGGAGTGGAAAAGAAAAGGTGGAGATTAAGAGGAGGCAGAGAGGGGGAAGTGCGGCATCTCTGGAAGTTGATTCAAGCCCAAACTCGCGGTTTGAAACGAGTAACGTTCTACAGCTTGAACACCAGACTTCTCTTGTTACAAAACCTCTGCTGATGGATTCAACAAAGACTTAGACAAATATTAAATTGTGATTTAGGTGTGCTTGCATCAGGGAAAACTTAATAAACTGGCTGCTTGATAGAAACGTCTACCACAGATAGATAAATGGAGGGTAATTTGAGACTTATTACTTAACCTGCAATAATCTCCTCTCCACCTGTGGCTTTTTATTCCACGTTGAGTCGAGATGTTTGCTGGAGGGGAAAACGCTATTGGAGACTCTCCTGATCTGAGGCTGATCTGAGAGAGACTTCTGGAAGCAGCTGAAGACGTGCCAAGTGCCACAGGGAAGAAGCATGTGTGTCTGTATTACATTCCCACTTCAACAGGTACAGTCCCATCTCTCTTACTTCCCAAGTCTCCTGCCCTTCTCTTCCCCCGTCTTTCCCCTCTTTCCTCCTCCCCTCTCTTTCTGTTTCTCCCCCTTTGCCTCTCGCACAGGCAGCACGCCATCCCGCTTCCCCCCTCCGGCGTTTTTGCTCTCATTGACCCCATCGCGAGCTTGCGTTACCCAGATGACAGCTTTACGAGCCGAGGCGTACAGTCAGACCCAACCTTGATTCTGTAAAACTCTTTAAAGACACCAGTTATGTGTAACACCACTCCACGGCGATGAAAACATGCCTGTGATACACGCAAACACACAGATGTACAAGACGGGCAGGTAAGATTAACCTGCGATGAAATATCCACGAAGAGCTGTAGCTCAAAATGTCAACTAAAGCTAATGCAGTTTAATACAACAGCCTTCTGATGGCTGGTTATGTTATATCTTGTTGAAAATGGCTGTATGCTATAGTCAAAATAAGAAAGATTATTACATGGTAAAAATGCTAAAAAAAATAAAAAAAATAAAAAAAATCAGGCAGAAGAAATGCCTCAGCTGAGCTACATCATGTCTTCCTGCTGTAATGTTTGGCTACATACAATACCACATCATTTATCACATATATTTCTATGCAGCAGAACAAATAACATTAGAAGCACATGTTATACAGTGCAGTACAACAAGCATTATATTTTACAGCATACGAATGAAGACCTGCTGTTGTATAACTTCTAAAGCCTCCATCATGTATGGTTAAGAGTTAGCATGGAGCAGTGGACACAGTGCTATATATAATACATAACAGGTTTGCATAAAATATGTAAGTGTACACTACAGTATGTTCATCCTGCTCTTGAACTTCTGCACTGGCTACTATATTATTGACTTTAATTTACTGCTGGTTGTGTGTAAATCATTTAACAGCTTAGGGCCCAAATACATTTCTGACCCACTTCTTTGCTACCAACCCTCCAGGCCTCGCAGGTCATCGGAGCAGGTCAGCTACCTGCTCCCAGAGTCAGAACTTAACATGGTGAAGCTGCTTTTAGTTTTTATACCGGTCCACTGTTGGAACAAACTGATGGAAGAACTCAGATTTGCACCAATGTTAACTACTTTAAAAACAGGGTAAAGACTTAAATGTTCATGACTGCTTTTGACTGAAATTCTATATTTCATTTGCACTGAAACAGCACTTTATTTTGCCTTTTATGTGTTTTCAAACTTTTTTTTATTTTACACTCATTAATTCTTTCGAACTACGTCTTTTTTAGAATTATTTATGTAAAAACAAGTTTTGTGTGCTTATATTTCTTATTCCTGTACCTTCTTGTTTAGTCGTCAGAATGTAAAGCACCTTGAGCTGCCATGTGTATGAAATATTTTACATAAATAAACTTTCCTTGCCTTAAACGTATGCACGTCTCTTATCTGTCTGTTCCAGTGCTTTGAAGTTGTGCCACATTAACATTAAATTATTAAATGCATTCAGTGTGTCTCTGTACTCTGAAAGTTTGCTCTCTCATCTTCACTCCTCATACCATGACACTTACAGTTCCACAAAACATGCATCACGGCAGATTTGACATGATCAAAGTGAGCAGCTTAATCCATCAATACATACCAGACACAACAACATAACAGTGTGTATTCATGGTGTGGTGTGTTCTTTTGCCTTGGTGCATATCAGTGAGAGTTGATATGTCTTTTCTTATATGTGAGTGTTGGGTTTTGCAACCAAGCCGTGCGCCATGCACTGGCAGATCTTATCATGGTCCTTCATGCAAGCAGTTACTGTACAGTGCAGGTGCCACTTTGAGGCAGCATGCATGTGCAAAAGAAAAGAAAGAAACACCCTCAAAATGCAGATAAACTAAGCAATTTAACTTATATGTGCTTTGGCTGAGGCAGAGAATAAGGACAGGGTGACAGTGTGTGTGTACCTGTAAAGCGTGTGTCTGTATATACAGTACATATATATATCTAGAAATTAGGGGTATGGGGTTCATTAGTAGGTGTGAGACACTTGATGCATCAGCAGACATGCAGGCTGGAGAACAAAGGCAGACAACAGAAAGAAAAGTCTGAGGTGGACAAACACACACACACACACACACACACACACTTGTCATGCAGCAGTGTAGTAGAAGCAGCCATGCGGTCAGTGAGCGTGTTGTACCTGAGTGTGTAAGCCAGGTAGCTGCTGCGGCTCTTGGCTGACCTGAGCGTGCTGTCCAGGGAGACGGTGGACTCGCCGATGCCCGAGCGGTACAGCGGGCCATCCTCTGTGTACGTGTTGTTGCAGTTGAGAGAACGCTGAGGATGAGAGGAGTGAGAGGATGGAGGAGAGGAGGAAAAAGAGGAGGACAGAAAACAAAAAATATATATGACTTTGTTTTGTCTGATGATTCTGAGTCTGGGCCATATTAGTGTACATCTCTTCACTTACCGTGAGCAATGAGGCCCTTGTGGTGCTGGATTCATCAGGTATGGTCTTCTTTCCCGTGAGGACGTTCTTGAGGTTTTTCCTCACCTCTTTGTTGAAGATGACGTGGAAGAAGAAGATACAGACTCCCTGGACGAACACCAAAGAGATGCGTTATAAACAGGAGGGTAAGGAAGCAATGACGATGATTATCAAATAAAATCTGGTCTGTGGCAATTAGGTCAGCGGCTGTTACCTGCAGGCAGCTGAAGACAGCGAACAGGTAGTGGAAGGTCATTACATCATTGTTGACCGCCATCAGACCGAGCATCCAGGTAGCGCAGATGAGAAGAAGAAGCAGGAAGGCCATCCGAAGAGCAGGACTGAGGAGGGAAGACGGACACAGTGTGGGATCATTTTGAGAAGGTGAAGGACAAACCCAAGGTGATACGTAAACTCATCTTCATTGGTCGACTACAAACATGACGTATCATCTGAAACATGTCAGCAGCTACATGCCCATTAGCCACTTAGCACAATCATTACTGCTTTGCCGACAGCGTGATTAACAGGCGGCTCGCTCAGTGTGTGACGTGCACCTTGAACTCAAACCACTGTGTTGCCGTTATGAATTTGACTTACATGGCTCCTGACTTCTCCATAGCCTTCTGCCTGCGACCACACGAAGCCTTCGCAGCCAGAATAAAGATCACTATGTTCACCTTTAGAGAGGGAGGAAGAGGGTTTGTGAACAGAACACTTCATTCTTGTATATCTGACAGTTAACAGGACTATTTTTTGTACTTTATTTTGATATCCCTCAAAATCTACAATTATATATTCAAGATCTAGACGGACAACAAGAACTAATTCCTCCTGGGATCATTTTGAGTCATGCACGTACCAGAACGACTACAAAGATGGGTCCTGCGAAGCTCCAGATGAGTGTGTCATGGACAGAAAGCCAGCAGAAATCTGGGTTCCCATAACCTTGAGGGTCAAGACCGACAGCCAAACCTACACACACACACACAAACACATAGAGCGAAAACAAGAATTAAGAACAAAAATCAGAGTAAAGAATGTTACAACTGTCTCTATGCCTTGTTTCTTCCTCCTCCCTAGTTCCCCTTCCCTTGTCACACCTCTCCTCCTGCCTTCCACTTTCTGAGGGTGTGCCAAAATGCAAGCAGACACCCAATATTTCCCACCAACTGCATTTCAGTTTCCCCGCTCTCACCTGAGTCACTCATCACTGTCATTTGTCATCCTCGTTCCTTCTCTGTTTGTCATCTTTGGATCTCTGTATGTTTTACTCTGCAACTCTATACGTCTCTCACACTCCGTCCCAATACAGATTCCACTCGAGGAAGCTTTGCTGGCATCCGATGGTGCCAAAACATGTCAGCACATCGCAGAGCTTTTAATATATTACTGTAATCTCATCATACATCAAAGGGTCGTATAGTGAAGTAGGCGGTAAATGGCAGGCTTAAAAAGTGGTGCTAATTGGAGGTAGTGGATGATTGAAATTTTATGATGCAGTTATATGAAGTGAGACGATAAAAATGGTGATAAAAACAAATACATCACCAAATTATTTATGAGTTTGCAGCATGTTGAGATGAATATCCCCAGCAACACACACACATTTCTTCACCGCTACTGTTACACTACTGTTTTTGTCTTCATTTGACATTTTGGGGACATCCGCATAACATCCGCCTCTGAGGTTTTCCCCCCTAACTTTCCTCCTCTGTCTCTCGTTCAATCGTTTTCTCACGGGGATCACAGCGTCTTCAGAAGAGACGAGTCATAGCATGAATGCACCCTGACAATCTGCCATCTTCCGTTGCTCTGCTGCCATGTGTGTGTGTGAGTCTCACCAGTGATAATAGCTGGTATGCCCCAGCCCATGGCGTAGTAGAACCTCATGTGGCCGTGGTTGATGTTGCGCAGCTCTGTCAGCATGCGGTAGATGTGCAGCCCCTCCACGAACATCCAGGCAAAGGTGCACATGTAGAAGTAGTGCAGGAGTATAGCTATCACCGTGCACACGAACTGAGGAGAGATAAAACAGAGAGAGAGACAGAAACAAGAGAAATAAATGAGTCTACATTTTACAGGATTCATTTGTTAATCATTTATTAGTTGCATATCTGAACTGTGCAACAGCAGATGTTAGAGAAAGCAGAGTTAATCATATCTGACAGTACCCACTCCCTGCGCTTCGATTTTGCCCTCTGGTTCCCGCCTCAGACAACCATCAGTCAAAACTACTACATATAAATTGTCTTTCATACCGTCAGCCATTTTACCACTTAACTCTGTAAAGCACAGGTAGCATCAGCACAACATCAACCAGGCCAGTTTCGCCTTTTTTGTTCTTTTCCTAGACTAATATTGTAACTTTTGTACTTCGTATGTTCACTTTTTTACTCCTGTATTTATGCGTTCATGTACGTGTGGTCACTATTTTGTATGTCCACCCTCATGTTGTTGTTTTTTACTTATTCACTGCTACTGTGGCCCCTCTGGAACAAATACAGGTCTTCAAAAAATTACAAAAAATGTCCCCAAAAGCCACATTCCAGCCTCTTGAATGTAAGTATTTGCTGTTTTTCTGGGTTTTACATCATTGTAAATTAAATGTGTATGGATATTTTTGACAATTTTTGACAAATATACACCATTTTATTGACAAAAAAAAAGTGATTAACAGCAATATTTGCGCCTCTACTCAAACTGTTTTTAATGACAAACTTTGCCAATTTGTGTAAGACAGTAATGAGTCGACCTGCAGCCACACTTTAACCTCCTTCCCTCACTATTTCCATGTCTGCTGCTTTACCGGAGGAATGCAATGTGTCAGGAAATGTCCCAGCAGTTGAGTTACTGTATTTTAGTAATGCTGTGTATCGCCGTGGAGATCAGAGAGCAGGAGAGAGAGACTACTTTGACAGGGTAATAAATCATCCTGCAGATGGCCCTAGGCGCACACTGACAGCATTCCACAGTTGAGACACACACACACTGATACACACCTAAGCACTAGATAGAAGACATGCACGCACACTAACTGCACTTATGAATTCAGAGATGGAAAAAACAAAAGCTACATTACTATATTGAACTCTTTTTTTTTTTTTTTTTTAAATGCTGTGCAGACTTGGTTTCTTCTTTTTAAAAAAAAGTGATTTAGTGGCAGATAAGGCAGCGTGTTGTTAGTCAGAGCTCATATCCCCCTCATCCCAGTCAAAACACTGTGAGTCAGAACATTTCTACAAGAAGACAGGACTCCCACAAATTATCTTGAACTTGAAAACTTACATGCCCCTAATCTTTTATCCAACATGGCTGGTTATTGGGCCCCTTTGCTTTTATATTTGGAAGCTTTTCAGTTATAAAAACTTCTGGTTTATCCAGATGTGGAGGGCATTGTTAGGAAGATTTTGTTCAAGGGTTCAAGAGTTGGTTTAAATCAGTTCAGTATCAGTTTTTTGATGGGATGATGTGTTAACTGTTTTTCGCTAGGCTGAGACCCACTCAAAGATTGTTTGTGATAAATAGCTAGCAACCCATCCTGAAATGACTTGACTTTAAACTCTGGTTACTTTCCATTGAGCCAAAATGTTTAACATCTGGTTGACTGCTGGTGGTTGGCAGTTACCACTCACCACCGCGTTGGGACTGACAGTTGGGCCCGTTGATCTCGTGACATCTTGTATTAGACTGTAGACAGCTGGTTTAGCCAGACTAGTCAGAGGTGACACATTTATTTTAAAGCAACAGTATATAACTTTTCAAAGAGGAAATAACACAGTCTTCCTCACAAATGAAAAGGCAAACTCACGAGCAATAAAACGCACCACTGCTCGATTGATACAGTCAGCAGTTTTGCTGCTAGAGCCTTACTTAGTCTTGAATATCCAGGGGTTTTGGTTGTTGAATGATAGCTAATGTTAGCCAACTTTAGCTTGATATTGTTCTATAATGGACATTACTGAGCAGGTTTGCTGACTCTTCTCCACTTTTACTACTGTTTTGAAGACTTGAACCTGGACACATATATAGGGAAGGTTAAAAACCTCAGTATGGATCAAACAAAGTGCTGGCAAATAAGGAAATCTTATCAGGTTTTAAAAAACTACTTGTCACATGTTCAGACTTTTTAAAATTTAGAACTACGCAACATTTTATTTTGCTGACGCTTTTATCCAAATCAACTTTCAGCCATCTCGGCACAACCCCAAGAAATGCAAGAACCGTGCAGGTAAATCAGCGTCATCCAATATGCTTGTCTAAACTCAGCATGTTGTTCGTCCACTGTTTAAATCTGTCTTTGTGTTTCACCAAAGCCTACCAAATGTCTCAGATTAAGAAGCTTCATGCAGGATTACCCGTCAATTAACAGATTAATGATGTTTTCTGTACCACAGACATGCGAGAGATTTATCAAGTGAAAACTAAGAAGTTGTTTTGGGAAACCTTTGCCAGTGCCTACCACCCTTAGGCCTGCTTCTGGAGACAGGTACCAGTCACAGCATGTCTCCGCTACTGGCACACGAAAGTGTGTGTGTGTGTGTGTGTGTGTGTGTGTGTGTGTGTGCGTGTGTGTGTGTGTGAGTCCGAATGTCTGTGTCAGCAGACTTCAAAGAACTCCCACACCTTTTGATCCTTTACAGTATGTCAATGCGTGTGCACATGCACGGCCATAACTGTGACCTACCCAACTCCAAACTAGATTATTAATCTAACATAATTAGCTCATTAGATTTCTGACTCTTGTGCTATCTCAGGATATATATTACACCTTTTTCATTGGAGAGCTTTACAGTTACAAAGTTACATCCAGTAATACAATAAACTTGCAGGAGGTTATATTTGGAGGGGGCCTGGCAACCAGCACATTCCTGACTATGACAGTCATTAGTCGAGCATCAAAACACATAATCTGTCGAATAAAGACGGTCTCAGGAGGGCCCTGGCCCCTTAAACCTGATAAAGCCCCTGTCAACACCACGTTAGATGGCAGCCCGCAGGCAGAACAGCAGTTTTTAATACAGTAAACACCGGTGAGAGACGACCTTATCCCATCTCAAGTTCCACCATGCCACAAGCATAGGAGAGGTACACCTGGTGTGTCCCTGTATCATGTGCATTGTTTCCCATTTAAATCCTGAGGATATCAGTCATGCTCCGATCTCCTTGTGATTCATGCATAAAGCAGCATGAGCCCATTTGAACAGGCAACATTTCTGTAATGTAAAGACTTGGCTTGGCTGACTTCCTGTCCAAATGTCACAAGCGCTACAAGCCAGCAACAGCTGTTCAATCACCAACATACACTTTTAATGGCTGTGAAATCTCTTAATCCAGTGATACCCCGGCAGAGGAGCTTGTATCCCAGAGTTTAAATCTGAAATTACCAGGGGGACATGGAACAGCTATGGAGGGGCTCAACTCATTTGAGAAAAAGAGAAATTATACTTTATAGAAAGCTATGTTGCATAAAACTATTTTGCAATCGCACAGAGTGGTAGATTATTTCGCTGATGCAAACTGTTTAAATAGTTAGCTAAAAGCAATTCTAATCAGTTAAATAGCTAAAACTAATAGATGAACACTTTCATGGACAGTTTATAGCTAACTATATAAAGTGTTATTGTTGTAACTAACCTGCTGATATGCATAAGTTATTAATCTTTTGGTGTTTCTCGCAGTTACCAATTAGTTCCAGGTACTGAACAGGCCTGATTTGCATGTAGACACGTAAAACTGAGATGGCTTGCAATCAGATTCCTAACCTGGCTAACGCACGTCTAAAGGCCTATTCGGACGGGATTAGTTCGACATGGAGACATGAGGTAAAGTAATTGTTATCAGGGATTTTAGTCCAGTCTGAACGCGCCATGTCCGTAATCATTACGGATAATGTCAGTGAAAATTACAGCGACTTTTACCTTCTGTAAAACAGTCCGGAGAAAATACCTAGGGTAATATGAATCCCATGCGAACGTGATCCTCTGTAAAAATGTATGTAAATATTTCGTCACGTCCTGTTTACAACCATTTTTTCGTGTTTACATCTAGTGTTTACAGGTACATTTGTTACTCGAAATAGTTTGCTTAAAGTATTAGGTGGGCTACAAAAGAACACATTCGTAGCATTGCCGGTCTTGTCAATAAAGGTCTACTTGAGTTGACGGGACTGTGGGGATATCTTAGAAACCGCTGCCTTAAACAATAAGAAAACATTGCAGATATACAGCAAAGTGTCTCTACTGCACATGCAATACACTCACCGGGTTGTCAGTCTGGTTGATGCCGAGCAGAAAGACGAGCTCAGAGAAGAAGAGCGCTGCTACCAGGTTTCTATGGATGGCGTGGAGGTTGGAGCGGAGCCGGCGCAAGAGGCACAGCAAGATGAAGGTGATGAGGAGGAGGAACAGGGAGACTGACACCGTGGTGTAGGTGACAATCTTCAGGGGGAGAACATCACCATGCTGTAGAGACATCAAGTCAGGAGTCAATAACAAGGCAAGAGGCAGAATATAGCAAGATCAGTTGGATGTTTCACAACTTTTCTGTGATACCTCTCTCTTGGAGATGTCCATGAGCACGGCAAAACTGGTCATGTGGTTACACTGACAGCTAATGTGGCTGTTGTTCCTGTTGAGCACCTCACAGCCTTTAGCAGACCAGCCGCCCGTGCCTCCGACCCTAAACACACATACACACAACAGATGAAACAAAAAATAAAAACATTTTAAATGCTGTTATGTATCTGCAAACGCTACTCTGGATTCTGGTACCCTTAGGGCATGCATTTGTGTGTGTGTGTGTGTGTGAAGTCCAACTCACGCGATGGAGTGATTCCAGAAGACGCACACAGGTTTGGTTCTCTCCTCCGTCTCCAGCATGGTGTACTCCAAGGTGATGGGGGGATCCAGGACGGGAGGAAGAGGTGGACCCTCACTGTGCACCGTGGCGCTCACGATGGCTGTGTTAATCACTGGACGGTTGGGGATCCTGGAAAGATGCAAGAAAACACCATTAGACTCTATTTGAATCACTGACCTACAGTTTTCAGTTACTTTTTATGGCTCATGTACAGTAGACGATACCATAACAGACCCAAACCTTATTTACATGTGGTCATATTTTCTTTTATCCTTTCTTAAGTTCTTATCTTATCTTCGAAACATACCACACCCTGACTCAGTTACTACGTAGAATCTAACAGACCTATGCAGGCACTGATAAGGTGGTTACTTCAAACACACCTATAATAAATATTATGACATGTATTAACAGTAAAGATGAAAAATTTTCATGTGACGCAGGGTTTCTTCAAAGGTTTACAGAATATGAAGAATTGTATACACACTGGTGACAACAGTTTAGATGGTGTGTGGGCTCTTTTTTCCATCCATTCAGGCCTGGTTTGCAACGTCACAATTTAATTCTTGCAAAGTGCCTGAGAAAGTTCTTTGAGTGTAACTGTCTACCTCAGACTCCTCCGGTCAGGGTCGTATCTTTCCGGGAGGAGCTTCCCCAGTGATTTATACACTATCACCACAGCAACCGGCAGAGGGGCGGCTGGCTCAAGATGGCGCCGTCTCCTATCGGACACAGTGTGCTCCTCCTCCTCCTGTGGGGCATCGGTCTGAGTCGGAGGGGCAGGGGTGGGCTTTGCTGGGAGGGGATAAGAGATAAAATTGACAGACTTAGACTGGAGTTGTGTATTGTCACACATTTGAAACTCTTGCAGCATAAAAAGGAACAAGTGGGGAGATTCTGCCAGCATTCCTACCTTTGTGGCCCTGAGTGCGGAGGTTGAACTGGGGGAAGTGGACGGAGGACCCAAGCTCTCTTGAGTAAGCCTCGTCGATGTCCTGGAACCGAGGCAACGTCGCCCTCTCCGGGTCCGACACATCCAGGTAGTCCACGGTTAGAACTATGGAGACAGAAGCAAACAATGAGGATCACTATCTGCAGACAGCGACTCATATGTGATCATGTGTCCTTGTTAGACACAGTGTGATCACAGATTGTCCACTCACTCATGTTGTCAGTGACGATGGTGAAGGGTTTCAGGTAGGTTTTCCTGACGTTCTGTGCCAGGGTGTTGGCGTACTCCTCGAAGTTGCGGAGCAGATGGGCGGTGCCACCGTCAGTCTTCTGGATCTGATCCCAGTGCTCCTTGGTGTCAGGATCCAGGATGGCGCTACCTGCTCGCACCAAGTTCTGGGAAAATACAAAATTAAGACTGAAGCATTTCATGGTATATGATTTTAGAATAAAGGACGTAAACGCATCATCAGTGAGAGCAGTAGTATAGCAGTGGTGTAAGTATTGGATTACTGCAGTGATGGATCAAGTTGCTCTCCCTGTAAGAATCAACCAGTGGAGGGCAGTGTGCCCCCAGTGCTCCCAGTACTACAGACTAGCTTCACTAAATTAAAGTCTTAAGATCTTTTCTAATAATTTTCTGAGAGCTGATCTGTACATCCTGTTAGTTTTCTCCTCTACCTCATTGAACTCTGAGTCCCTCATGGCGGTGAGGTCGAATCCCGCCTGCCGGCTCTCGTACTGCAGCACGTGATTCAGCAGCTGGGCGGCCGTCTTCACGTCGTTGCCGTAGTAATGCTCCGTGTTGTTGGTGGCACTATGAAGCATACGCACAATGGTCTTGGAGCGCTCACTGTCCATCCTTGAACTGTTGCGCCGCAGGTCCTCATTCTGGAGGAATGGAGGGTTGAGGGACGGAAAGAAAACAAGCAGGTCAAGGCAAAGCCAAGCTGAGTGGGCACGATGAAACATAATAGAAATTGGTCAATCCCAGGATTAGTGCGGCTTTGAGAGGTTCACGCCTCAAGTATTAGGTTCAGGTTCAAACACAATAGGTGCAATACTAAATCTCTCCTCAACTTCATCCTCTGAAATTACACTTTGGTGACTCATCAGTTCCCTGACGATGTAGTATTTTAATAATAACTGCCAATAATCATTATGACTATGACTAAGAAAGACAAATGAAGTGTACTCTCCATCACAAGGTCACAACAGTCTGATGAAAGCTTCATATTTAAAATAGCACTGGTGAGGAATTAAAAACATGTCAAATATTACATTAAAAAAGAGCTTTAGCTTCAAAATCATCTATGTAATTTAACCACAGTGTTTTAGGTGTAACACATATTGACTCCTTGGATTCAAACCTTAAAAATGATCTACGAGCCAATATTATGGATGTAAGGTAAAAACATCCATACATGTCATCCACCTTAAGATGCACTTTTGAATATTATCATATTATATTTGAAATGACCATGGCATGTATGTGTTACCATGTCCAAACAAGCACACCTACTCCCTAAACAATCAAACAGTGCTAGAAGCCAAGCACCAGGCAGACAATAGTGAGCAGCCAAGAAAAAGACAACGAGGCTCTTGAATTAAATCAAATGGAAATTGTATCATGGAACACTTTGTGATATCGGCAGATACCAAATTGCTATCCAAAGAATCGATAAAACATTGTACTTGTACTTGTACTCACCATTTTCTTCAGATGGGAGAAGGTGGCGGTGGTGCAGTTGAAGAGCTCAGGCAACAACCAGCCCTTTTCGTTACAGTGGCGGATGGCAGTACCTGTAAGTATAAAGAAACTTAAATTACATGTCTGGCAACTTTCACAGATATACAGGAGGCAGCTAAGTTAAACATCTGAACATATTTTGGTGACTTATAGGCACAATAAAACAACTCTTTGTACCAATATCAGAAAGATATTGTGGGGTTTTTTCTTTGACCCAGGCACACCCTCTCAGGCTGTATACAGGCTGCCCTACCTTATGGAGCTTAGTCCCAATTTATTTAGCATGCTAAAACCGTATGAGAGATTTTTGGTAACACTTTACTTGAAGGTCTACATAAGGATGACATGACACTGTCATAACTATGACATGACACTGTCATGAACCTGTCATAAACATTTATGACTGCTGTCATTAAGTGTCATTCAGTTTTTGTAATGCCAAGTTGACATTGTCTGGGTTGTCTTGATTATGACAACTTGACATTAATCAAAGTGACATTACCAGAAGTTGTCTTTGTCATGACAAGTTGACATTAAATTTGTTAAATCTGTCAGTAACACTTCAGTTTAAGTTTAAGGATGTAAGAACATTTTGTAATTGCCGATATAGCTGAGGCTGGCACAAGTACATGGTTTTACTCATATTGGGTGTGCATAGTATGCGATTTCAGAGACATAATTGGCGAAGGATGTTCCAGGTGTATGTAACCAGAATGGAATACTTACAGACAATACCCAGGGCTAAAAATGATAAAAGGATCTAGCAGCTACATTTTTCAGAGTTTAAAAAAATCTGTTCAATCTCTATTTCTATTTAGAGGTCCTAAAAACCTAGAAGTCAGGCAAAATAAGGTTCTGACTGCTCTAAAATGTAAAATCCATCGTGTCTTTGTGGATTAAATATCTGAAACCATACAGTACTGACTTGTTCCAGTCTGATTCAGTTTAAGAAAAGACTTCATCCAAATGCAAAGTGTCTTCGAATGCTATTGTTGCAAAGGAAGAAGAAATGGCTGAAGGAGGTGCCAGTTGGAGCTTAGAGACAGCGACGAGCGGTGTTAGCAAATAAGTTCCCAAATGAGTCTGGAGAGACAACAATGGGGTCGCCATGGTGACGGCAGTAACCACGGGGGTAACCAGGAAAGTGACAGTGCTTTACTGAGGGGCAGGTCAGTGAACTGGAGTCTTGAGTTCACCTCCACTCTCTCCCTCCTTCTCTCATATACACACACACAGCTGGAGGAGGAGGAAGAGGAGGGGTATTACCGTCACCGCTTAGTGTACCTGGTGTTTTTCCAAAAGTCTCTACAGACAAACCTGTACACGATTGGCTGATGAGAAAGCTCTGCTGGATTAACAGACCAATCAGAGAGCCTTATGGCTGTGTTTTTAAGCTTCATAGAGAGTGAGTGTGTGTGCTTATATGTCTTAAAATACATTAACACACAAACACACAGCCACCCATGCAGCTTAATCCGACTGCTGTTGCTCAATAACTGTGAATCTGTTGGCATAGAGACTGGCGAGTGTTCTTTTTGAAAGCGAAACAATAGGCGTTTTCGGACCAGGGAACTTTTTCCGCAGTTCTAAAAACATGAGAACCCCCCTTTTATATTCTGTCGACAAAGCAAAAACTAGGAACAGTCATAGTTCTTAGGCCATATTTTCGAGGGACTTTTTAGCTCCATTTTCAGAGTAGGCACATCAGAAACATTAGCTTCCAAAAACGGCCATACCAGACCAAGTCACACTGTAGGGGCCAAACTCCTGAGTGTACTTTATGTAACAAGGGTGAGTTTTATTGTGTATAAATTTAACTTTCCGACTAAGATGGCGTATTTCTTTTTTCGAAAGTGTACTCCAATTGGTCCAGATGTAAGTGTAAGTTCATTGGTCAAACACATGAGCCGATGCAGGCAGCCAAATGCTAAGCTAACCAGTGGCTAGTTAGTTAATTCATTTCTGTAACTGCTTATCCTGTTGACTATCACAGGGCTGACACATCGAGACAGACAACCATTCACGCTTACATTCACATCTACGGGCAATTTAGAGTCACCAATTAACCTGCATGTCTTTGGACTGTGGGAGGAAGCCGGAGTACCCTGAGAAAACCCACGCTGACACACCAACCGTGTTTAGGTTCCTGTATCACAATTTTCCCCAAATCAGATGATAAAACTTTACAAGCAGTGACCTGCAACTAGACGGACCACACACTGTTTTGACTCCATCCAGAGCTCATTTATTTCTCCACTTTGCTTTTGTCATCAGAGGGATTTAGAAGAACTCACCAACTGATCCTTTGGGACAGTTCATGGCAGCGGGGCGTCCAAATTTGGTCTTTGGCCACCAGATGCCTGCATCAAACGCCTTGGGACAGCCCTCGTACACCACTGTGGAGGAAAGGCAAACAACAAAAGAAGGGTTACATATGAGTATGGTTTAAAACCTGAGGCTGGCTTTTGTGTGTCAGGCAGGTGTTGGAACCCAAAAATTGGTTTAAGAGCATCACTTAAATTATCTCTCATCTAAGAAGTGCATCATAAACTGAAGCTGGACCACCTGAATGTTTTAGGTAAATCCCTGCTTTGACACCCCACCTTATGAAACAGCCAGACAGACCAGCACAGTGACATAAATTGAACCTGCAGAGCGATTTCACAAGCTACGATACATCATTCATTCCAGCGAATCTTGGTTAATAAATCTCCAGGACAAACCAAGCTGGGACCTGCAGGCTTGTTGGCTTGTTTGTGGCTCAGTTCAGTTGCACACGGCCTCTAATCTTTCAGCATTTCATTAACTCTTAAGTGCTACTACGACAGACTTCATAACCAGGATAAGACTTTTATTTTGATAGTATTTTTTTGTTTTTAGATCATACTTGCCCTTTCTTTAAGGATCGCTTCAACAAAAACACAAGACATTCTGTCATGACTAAAGGCCGTGGTGACATCAACCGCTGTGTTTGGCGCACAGCTGACAGATCGGTATGAGGCCTGTCATGGATGGTCACATCTCAGTGACCTGAAGGACATAGCTAAAGAAACCTCTTGCTTGTTTCATTCCTCCAGCTTGTCTCCCACACTCCCTGCATTAGAATTTATTTGATCTTTTCTGTGTGAAAAAATGTCTCAAATCCTCTTAATTAAAAATTAACAATGCGAGATTGGGAACCAACTTGTCATCTAGAGCTCCATTAACAGTCCAAACACATTCTGAGACTTTGAAGAGCGTCTCATTGGGTCAAACAGTGAACACATTGACATTCATGTTCTGTTCATGGGACTTTGTGGTTTTGTCATCTATTCATCTCTACTGTATTGTGCGTGTGCAGTCCCACTGCCAAGTCCGCTCACCAGCCAGACTTGCCTCTTCTGCTTGACTGGGTGTCCACAAAGACCTGCAGTTAGCTCAACTGCAGCACCAGCAGATGTGAGCGACAATATTTGTCTCCTTTTGACACTTCATCGATTCATCCAGGATCACTCTGTGAAACTGAATGTTTAAAGGAATAATACACCCAACTTCTAAAGTGTTTGTTTTTCATTGCTGTCCTCGTCATGAACACTTCAAACTATTTTTTTATTGAGGGGAGTTTCACTTGTCTTTAACAGGACTTTATTGTTAGTTTGGATATGAGTGAATTAGTCTATTAAATGTATGGAAAAATTAGCTCTTTTCAGGACTAATTTATCACTGCTATTAGTAAATATGTAGAAAAATTATAAAATATTTTTTCACTCCTTTTTTCAAGCTTCAGAACTATTGCTTTAAACTTTAGTCGCTCAATTTTCTGAGTTTTTTTCCCCCCTGTAATATTACAATCTGCCACTAGAAAGAAACGTCACATAAATCAGGAAAGATCAAGATGCTGTTATACCTTCGCATCCAGTAGGAGTGACCTCAGCGTAGGGGTTATCACAGCGGTTACACTGACGGCCGATGACTCCTCCTTTACAAGGGCACTGCCCAGTGATGGCGTCGCAGGTTCGAGACTCGGAGCCAACAGAGAAACACTCGCAGGGGTAGCAAGTGTCCTCACCTTCTGGTCGAAAGTGGTTTTCCTGCAGGAGGAGGAGAAGACATAGATAAATAAAACTGTATTTAAATTTAAATATTTAGGTGTTGTATTCATGCACCTTTAAAGTCATTTTAAAAGTGAGTCTGTGACCCTTTTTCTGGCCTCTGTGGTCACAAGAAATAACAACAAACAAATAGATACTTTCATATTTCCTATAAATTTTGGAAATGTTAAGTAATGTATGTTCTCACCTTGCAGCGACATTCTCCAGTGGTCTTGTTGCAGTCTTTATGAAATCCCCTGCTCGTATCACAGTTACAGGGTCCACACACGGGACTGCCCCACCAACCTTGAGGGCACGGCTTCTCCACTCTGTCATCAAAGACAATGATATATCAATTAAAGCACCTATGATTATGTTTTTATAATAGCAATGTATCAAATGAGACGGCAACGATGTATAAGAAGCCGAAAAAATCAGTTAATATGACAGACATTTAAAAGGACACGTGTTACAGCTCCAATTCTTATGGAAACAAATAAAAGTGCAGCATCACAAAAGCAAAGTGATGGTTGATCACATTTTGAAATGTTACTGACATGATAGCAGCTAAAACATACTACAAATCTGATAGTTGCCTATATGTTAAGTTTATCTCCAACAAAACGCTCCTTGTCGCCTTGAATCTAGGATAAACTTCCTCCACGCTTTCAAGTAGGTAAATCAGGTGTGACTCACTCATTCAAACCCACACAGACTCCCTTTCTCGCTAAAGAGATGCAATCTCCGCCTGAGTGATGTGATCTGATAGGGGACGAGTGGCAGCATGAGGGCAGTGGTGACTAAACGCCTATGGAGGATCAGTCAGGCGTGGAGGGGGAATCCCACATCCTGCCCAAGATGGGACGTGAGGCGTGTCATAGGGGTCGGAGTTCAGAGGGAAATGGCTGCTTCTCAATTGGGGTTGGCTAATTCACGTGCCCTTGTAGACAATGCTGACAGTGCAGAACCAACACCGCTTTCTGCTTCTATATACCGACTTTACAGTTTCACCTAACAGTTTGATTATTTCTTTTTGATGTCCGATCTTTCCTCTTTCTCTCCCTCACACACACACACACACACACACACACACACACACACACACACACACACACACACACACACACACACTATCGAGCTCAGATTACTGGCTAATAAAGCTGCTCTGAAAGACTCAGGACGTTGGCAACATTACAGAAAGAGCAAGAGCCTAACATAACTAAGAGAGATTAGTGCGCTTTGTGTCTGTGGGAGGCAAAGTCCATTTTTAGTCTGCTTCATTTTTAACATCTGGATACAAAAGACTGTGTTGGAGGGAGCTTTAGGCGTGCAAAGCTTTCTGAAATGTAGCTAGAAATGTAATCTGTGTAAGTGTTTGCAATTTTTCTAAAGTAAAGATCTAAAAGTATACGTAACTCAGCATCTTTTTGGATTATTTGCATTTGCTGGAGAACAGACAAGATCATGGGGGGACTGAGCCTACACCAGCCTCTTACGCCAGGTTCACACTGGAGACCAACATGCTGTGATTTGTCAACTGTCGTGCAAGCACTAGCCTAGATGTTTAAACTAGAAGCGCAAAAGCCCAAAACTATTGTGTGAATAATACACTACGTGCTACTGGGTCAACTTCGTCAGGACCTCTGTTGCTTTATGGCACAATAAGGTGCAATCAGAGTTTCTCCAAATGACAGGTTGTGGGTAACATAAATGCTTCTCAAACACAGATAGCCCCCTTGTTATGATAGTTTTATTGGTAGTTTAATAAATGTCTTGTGGGTGTGGTTTGGAGAGGCCATTGAGCTGAGTGGGCACGCCACGAGGGAAACGGCGGACGCAAGACATTCTGAAGACAAAAGAGACTGAGAAAGCATTTGACACCACGAATTATCTGTGGAAATACACATTCCCTCCAAGCAGCTACGAAGAAGAGCTAGTTGGCCGACCTGGTCCAAGTGAGACGGACGCAACAAGCAAAAGCAGTGGCCTGGCGGTGAGTCAACCAGACACACTCTCCCCCAGATAGGGAAGGTCGCTCTCACCAGGGAAGTCAAGGCACATGTCTCACGTCTAATGCAACACCATAAGGAGAGACACTAAGTTTGCTAAGCTTGCAAGCCTTAGTTGATGATGTTTTACAAGCCAGGTTTAGCAAAGCAGTGCAACAGCCCTTTTACAGACTGAACAGTGCTCAACACGTTTGAGATATCGATTGATGCTTCAGAAAATCCAACATATTGAGAAATGTGGCCTTACAGAACACAAGTGTAAAAGCACAACTCAAGTGAAATGACCTCTGAGGATAAAGCTTTTCAATATTGAGACAAAAGCTCTACAGAATATCTCCTTTACACACGACAGGACCTTACTTGTTTTCACAGTACTGGCCGTAGTGGTTCTGCCCACATTCACAGGTGTAGCCATGTGACGAACTCGGTTTGCGAACACAGGTGGAAACGTGCTCACAGGGGTTGAGCTGGCAAGCATCCACACACTCCTTACCAAAATAACCTGCAGGACACAGAGGAAAGAGCGAGGAATGGCACTGAAACTTTACTTTATGGAGTTTAACTGGAACGTATGTGTTGGTGCACGTTTATATTACCTGGGTCACAGATACAGGTGTGTGTGCTCCAATCATCGCTGCAGTGGCTGTTCTCGGGGCAGATGTTGGAGTCACAGGGATCAGCCAGGTCGCAGCCATCTTCCACGCGGATCTTCAAGCCCTGAGCCATGTTTACGTTGGCCACGTTGGTGGACGTCTCGCCCATACGCACACCCTGATGGAGGGCACACATTAATGATGAAGGGGGAAACCGAAGTGGCTGAGTGGTTGAGGAAAGGTTAAAAATACACGCACCTGTATGCAGCCAACAAATCCTCTGCTGACATGGTTGTCGTCTCCAGGCAAACCTCCTACATGAAGAGTTTGCAGCTTCAGTCCTGGGAGGTCATTTCCAATCTCCACCGACTTCTGCTCGAAAACACAAAATTGAAAGTGAGATTTTTTTACTTAAAAACTTCACCTATGTCTACATGTTTTTCTTCTTCTTTTTTTTAGTTGTGATGAAATGATCTCGTACCTGATACATGTCGTAGTCCAGGGACACAGAAACCACGTATTTAATGTCCTTCCCGTCTTTAATGCTTCTCAGCTCTACCAGCAGGTGGTGCCACTCTCCGTCATTGACCCGAACTTGGGAAAATCTCAGTGAGGCCACAAGCTGCTGCTTCAGCAACACCTCCATATAGACCTGCTGCTCACTCACCTGGATGGTGGGAAAGATTGAGAAATCCAATAACAAGACTGCAGTTTCAGGGGCACAACCTACAGTTAATTTACAGGTAATGTCATTATACGCTGATGACAATGACATTTTTGTAATAATAAATTGATAACAATGTGCTGCATCTCACCATGAGGTTGATGGTGGAGTATTGACCAGCATTGGCCTGCATCAGGGTGCCAGCAGGCTGCCTGGTGCGGAACATGAGGCCCATGTACCAAGGAACAGCGATGGTAATGTCCGTATCGCTCCATGAGACCAGCGCCTGGCCGTCAAAGAACTGAGGAGATGGCATAACTGGACAGGGGCAAGACACAAGGAAGAGTAAAGAAACAACATGGTTAGTTTTTAGCATTTTGAGGATAAATTGAGAGCAACGAAAAATGGATCAGGTGAGAAACATGTTTAGGAGCTAAGATTTCAGGGTATTCTCACACCACTTGAACTGAGCACAAGGTTGTAGAGGTTGTCAATAGGATGCCTGCTACATGCCCTCAAAGAATGACAGATCATTGGTCAGTGGGATTCTGTAACACTCTAATGAGCTTACATAGCCTACCTAAATACAAGGGATGCTGAATCATTGCATTAAAACTTATGTAGGTGTCCCTCTGTCGCATACAAAGCTAAAGGTTTCAGAGTTTCCATATGAGTAAAGTGCCGATTGAGAAACCATGCCCAACACAATTATCCTCCTCAGTGAGGTGAAACAGAAAGTAAAACAATGAGGAGATAACATGATGCAAGAGGGTTTATGTGAAGTTTTTGATTTTTTTAACTGTAATTATACTGAAGAGCTACATTTTAATGTAAAGCCTATCACTTTTAAATAAAAGCAATAAAACTTCAAAGTACAGAGTGACTTCAGAATTAATAGTTTGGTTGCTGTGCTGAAACATGATATGCAGCTGGTTACAATCACTTTTTTCCACTTCATTTCATTTAATATGATAAGTCATAATTACTACTTCATGTTCCAGGATTACTTCACAGTAATTCTTAAACAAACATTCAATGTCTGGAGACATTCAGAAAATCCTCGTAAAGTCCTACAGACATGACACGTACTGCAGTATATAAGCTCCTGTAGATGTTAAGAGAGAGATCAAGAAACATCCACACACACACAGATGTACACACCCCACACACACGCACACAAAGGGTCCACCTTTCAGCACAACATACAAAGTGTTTCCTCCTGTATAATCTACAGCATAAACCCTGTATGTTCTCGGTCCCCCAGGGCACATATTTCAACAGAAGCATTCACAAACACACATACACAAGCTGTAATTATGAGACAAAGCGCATATTTGTTCCTACAATGGCTTTAGTCTGACTACTTTACCAAAGCTTAGTCATATAAAAAGTTCAGGTCTAAAGAATAAAACAGGCAGAGTCTACAGCCATGCCAGCGGCTCTGTGACTGTGAGCATGTTAGCATCACCATCAGTGTGCTAAAATGCTCACAGTGAAAATGCTAACATTTTGGTGTTTGGCAGGTAACATTTACCGGGTTTATCAATTACTTTAGCCTGTTAGCACGCTAACAATTGCTAATTAGCGTTAAATTTTTATTTTCATTGTGAATTACCAAATGGTTGGCAGGCCATATTAACATATTACCGGGTATGTTGACTATAAACAAATCCTTAAATACTGCAACAGCTTGTTCGACACCACTTCAGAGATTTAAACCTGAGATTCACTTGTCATAACAAGCTACTGCCACCCATGTAGAAGCATGTGTGTATTTTCCAGTGTGCGTGTATTTAGCCTGACTGTGATCTGCTGTACATTAGCATGACAGAACTCATTCCTTGTCTTTTAAAAAACGGTGTGTACAATTGAAATGGGATCTGATAGAATTATAAGGGAGAAAATAACAGTCTGACCAGGTGGAGTCTTTTCATGTCTGTCCAGTCGGGATGATTTTGGCAGTGCAAAACACACAATAACAAATCTCTTGTTTCTCATGTGGCAGCTAGGTGTGCAAAGCCTCAAACCAAATGTGTCAACAAGCAATGGAGCGGCCAACACCTCTTCCCAGCTTGCTGTGATCCCAGCCCAGTTCAGATACTGGATACATGGGCCTGGCACTGGCGAGGCGGCTACCTCATAGAGGATAGGGCAAGGAGAGGTGTTCACATCTTCACACATTGTTTGGAAGCTCACCCTGAAGGAGGAAATCAAAGTTCTCTCCTTACCGTAGAAGAACATGAGACAGGTTGTGGAGTAAATAACAACACTGTTAAAAAGCTGGGATGCTTCTATATTTCTTTGGCTAACAAATAAACATAACACCAAATTTATATCCCCCCTCTACATGTATCTATCTGTATGTGCTGTATATAGGTTTGTGCCAGAGTAACATGAGGTGGCAACAGAGACACACAGCTGTGGGGTCAGAGTGTGTGTGTTTTCTTTCATCCTTTGTCTGGGTTTTGATAAGTGAGCCAGAGTTTGTTCTTGTCCTCAAACTCCAGACCCGAGGCTATCTTTAGTGTCTGCACAATAGTGAGCGGAGGCTTCACTGTGAATCTCCACAGTGGCTGCTGCATGAGTCAGACTGAGTCAGGGGAGGTGCTCCTTATCCCATTTGATCTCCCAAGCACACACTATTTCCTGGAAGTCCTCAAGAAGCACACTGTGCACTGATGTAGGACGTAAACACGCGCATGTGCACATTGAGAAGTTCACAGAGGAACATGTAGACACAGGCACATTTGGCCTGTGTCTGCATGCATATTTAAATGCAAAAACACACTCATAAATACTGACACTTTCTGACTCCACCTTGAGAGATGATTCTGCTTCTCACCTTGTTCACAGTTCTTGCCTCCGTAACCGGTCGGGCAGTCGCAGCTGTAGGTGTTCCACTTGCTGACACACACTCCTCCGTTCTGACACACCTCATTGGTGCAAAAGTTTGTCTTTGCTGGACAACCTTGACATCAAACACATAAAAGAATGATTAATGTCTGTTTGTACAATGTATATGCCCAATTTTGAGCTGCAGAAACAAACAAAAAAGTTCTAAATAAATCATTTTAAAACATGCTAACTTAAGCTCACTGCTCAGGGAAGAATAGAATAGAATAGAAACTATTTATTTAAAAGCAGCAGAACTGAAGCTTCTCAATTTTCTCTTAGAATACTTTTCTTTATAAGCATTAAATAATGCTGTTTCATACAACAGCATATAAGGGCTACGGTAGGTAATAAATATAAATATATAAAATACAAAGCCAGGTTAGGGGTGTAAACTCAGAATTTCCAAGAGTAAAATTGCAAATTTATGAGACAAAACTCACACACTTACTGCCTGAAAGTCAGCTGATGTAGTTTAAACAGTGACAAAGTCAATGTAAGGAGGAAGCGGTGGTGGATGAATGAGTCAAGCACCTTCTCCCAGGAAAAGGTTTTTAAGTTTTCTAAGGCTGCTAAATGCACTCTGTTTGTATAAACTTTAGCAGCTGAATAGGCCGGTTCGTCTTCACGTCATATTTTGACATTGCTAGGTCCGCCAGGAAGGACGTCCAGCTGTTGGCCAGGTGACGTCCAGGATGTTGGCACACTTTCATTTTGGAACTATTTTTGAGCTATTATGTGATGTCTTCACTGGGCATTCAAACCACAGTCATTTATTGTCTCAGTGTTGGCAAGGAGTGAAGTAAAAGGATGTCATTCTTTTACAAAAAAATAAAAAGAACAAAAAAATCCCCACTATTTTACAATTTTTTTCTCACAATTTGTGAATTTAATCTCAGACAATTTTCAAGTTTTTTTTTACTAGTAAACTCGAGAGGTTTTTCTCATAAAATTACCATTTTCATCTGAGAAAAAACCCAAGGATTTATTTTTGTTTGTTTGTTTGTTTTCATAAATTTAAGACTCAGAAATTCTGAGTTTTTTCCCCCTCCCCCGGCTGTCTTTTTTTTTTTTTTTCTTAACCTACGATGGCCCTAGTATGTTGTCCTAGTTTCATGACCTCTGGTCCCTTAAAAATTCTTAAAAGTTAGGAGTTAACCTTTCCCTACAATTTAACCAGCTACAGTGTTGGTCCTGGAAGCAAGTAATGTCTTTACCCCTGCGGTGTAACTCTACTGAGCGACTATGGCCTTGGTTTACCACACATCATGTCTAACCTGCTTCGGTGCCGTTGTTAGCGATGTAGCTGGCCATGTCGATGGGTCTGCTGTCGATGCTGAGGTTTCTCATGCAGCCCACAAAGTCTCTGTTCCTGACCGGGAAGTCCTCGGGTAGGTTGGGAACTCCGCCTAGCAGCAGCGGGCCTGTCAAATCCAGTGACCTGCAGACGACACAGACAGAAAATACATCAGAGGAAAATCCAAAATGGGAAAAAAAATCAATGTGTATCAATGTCAAATACTTAGAGTCAGGTGGGGACACATACAAACACTAATTCAACTCTACAGTGACTCAACTGTTTGCGAATACATATTACAACAAAAAAAATACTACAAACATTTATCATAAAATAGGAATATAATGCTCAGTACTGTTCATTTCTATTCATGTGTGACAAACAAATCGGTGACAGAAAGGGCAACTGAGGTAAAGCATCAGCCCTTAGCATGACTGACATTTCTTCAATAAGTCTTCATGGTTTTAAGCTGTCACAAGGCCAAGTGCTACCATCACCATGACCAAGTCAGGTTCCACATACTGGGTCACGTAGGAAGCTGCTTACACCCCGAGCCTTTAAAATACTCAACATCAAACACCAAAAGACTTTAAGAGACTTAATGTAATGCAATGCTAAACTGCTGAAGGTAGTGTGTGTGCAGCACAAACATTGTTGCATGGCCAACAGCATGTAAGACGTATTAAAGAAGTCTTTAAGGAAATCAATCAAATAGGAATCTATTGTATCTTGTTTTAGAGCAACACTTCTGTATCGCTTCAAAATAACAATAAAAAAAAAATGTTTGTGTCAATATTACTGAGGTAATCTGTTTTGTTTCTGATTGAGGTAGTTTTGATTCCATGCATCAAAAGATATTTTGCGACAGAGGAGGTTTTTGCATCGTTTGTGTAGGGACAAGACTCTAAGCAAAAGCCAGAAATGAAATTACAGAATTAAAATGATGAAATAAATAGTTTGGCAACATGGATATCTATCAGAAGATACAGATCATAAATTGTGGGTTTGAGAAGTGAATCCGAACTTTGCTTGATTTCCAAGTGTGATACAGAGAGAAAAATGTCTTGAGGACATTTGTGCAGAGACATAGAGTATGGAGCCTGTGCTGAGTTGTAACATGAATCGTAGAGCCTTGCAAACAGTGTAAAAGTACATTAATACATGTGATGAGTCAAACTGAGTGGACTCTATTAAAAGTTCTTAAAAAGGCACAATTATAAAAGATGTTCTGGTCTAAAAAACAAACTCATTGTTTCTCCTTCAGAAGCAATTCTCAGGTTTACCCTCCACTGAAACACTAGTGGTCAAAACGTAACTTTTAGTTAGTATATTTTAAGTACTCTTTTAACCTACAATTGAAATGCCATCCAATTCTGTCGCTCGTGAAGCTCGTGTAAATTGAAGTGTTGCTAATCATGGCTAAAGAAAGTTTAACATAAGGTTACTGCCCACAATGAAAGCCAAGTGCTTCCTATTCTGTGCCTCAATCATTCTCTGGATCATGTCAAGACATTATCCACAACAAATCTTCAGACGTTTGCTTGTTTGCACCACATTACACACCAGCATAATGTCATATTTGTGTATTCCAGTTAAAGTACCCTCTGAATGCCTCTGAGCCTCTGTGACCTGTGCAACAAGTTCCTGTAGGAATGTAACCTCGTTAACTGCTCTTTGAAGCTGGCTGTCTCTCTCCTGTCCCCACCCTCTGCAAACTAATGTGTCTGAGCATGCTAGCTCCTCATAAGACTCATTAAAAAAAGTCTCACGCTTCGAAAATAAAAATTCATTAGTGTGTAAGGTAAACAGTGAGTCGGGTAAAGACTGTGATGAGGTGAGCTTTTGGGTGTCTGAGGCTGTGTCTAGCAGCAGAAGGGACACGACGATGAACACAGAGGTTTAAATACAAAAGGAGATAATGGTGGAATGAGAGTTGTGTAATCTGTTGTAATGAAGGTAATTTGGCAGCCCCCCCCCCAAGGTACAACATCTTTACCCATTAGTCTGGTAGTGTACGTGGGATAAACTGGAGATAATGAGTGAAGATAAAAAGTAAAGATTTAAAAACAAAGATAAGTTAGAGAGATAAAGAGATAGAAATGCCCTATCTTACTTCTTCTGTCCAGTCTGGGTGCCTTGGGCGGCGCAGGAGTAGTTGCCGATCTGCTTTCCGAAGCGAATCGCCATGGAGATGTCACAGTCATCTACTGCAACCACAGCCACCTTTTCTCCTGAGGGCCCATGAGGGATGCCAAGACGCCCAATGTTTGGCTGAAAAATAAAACAAAACATTCATCAACATTTGCATGACAAGATCCAGGTATCTAATCCTCTTCACCACAGATTACACTTTTACTTTTGATGTTGTCAGGGAAAGATTAAGGAGCACCTAAGGTCATTACAAAAAAAAAAATTGATTTGAATAAAAAAACAATATGCCAACATACAGGGTCAACTATGACACCTGAAATAAGTGAAACAGGTGTGTGAAAAATAGCACGCAAACAAGGAAGAGAGAAGGCAAAGAGAAACAGCTAGCTAAAAGCTTTCGATAACTGGTTGAAAAAGACAGTGAGAAGTTAAAAGTAATGGATAAATGATTTCAATGGATAGCTAAAAGCTACAGATAATGGACAAATGGTTCCAATAGAAGACTAAAAGCTAAAGGTAATTGATAACTAGTTTAAGTAGATAGCTAAAAACTAAAGGTAATGGATAAATGGTTTAAATAGATAGCTAAAAGCTAAAGGCAATAGATAAATTGTTCCAATAGATAGCAATACACTAAACATGATAGATAACTGGTTCTAAAAGATAGCTAAAAGCTAAAGGTAATGGATAAATGGTTTCAAAATATACTAAATGGATAAATGCTTCCGATAGATAGCTAAAGGCTAAAGGTAATGGATACAATTTTACAATTGATAGGTAAAAGCTTATGGTAATGGATAGACTATTGAAATAGCTTATATTAGTATTGAAAAAAGGTTCAAATAATTAGCAAGAAGTGATGAATAAATGGTTTGAATAGTTATTAAAATTATAGCATTACCACTTGAAATTAGCTAAAACTAATGCATAAATAGTTAAAATAGCTAAACATTATGGATAAAACATTGAAATACTTAGCAAAAAGTAGGTCTTGTTGATACTGTTGAAATGGTTAGCATGTAATGGATGAGTTGTTAAAATAAGGCAAATGTTTGAAATAGGAGACGTAATGGATAAATCATTGAAACAGAAAGTTTGGATGGATAAATGGTTAAAAAAAATCAGCTTCTCCAAGGCAATAGGTAATGGAAACTTAAGCTTAAGGACTTAAACATTGGCACATTAAATGTGTGAAAAAATATTTAACATTTTATCATATCATTATTAGTTACAAGAAAACTATCCCGTTTAAAATCAATACAAATAAAAATCTGTAACATGACTGGTGGCATCAATGAAGGGGTACTTGAGTTCATCTGACAGGGCTGTGGAGGTAGGTCTCATGAAAAATGGTTGGGAACACCGCCCTACACAATATGGAATCACATCTATGGACTTTTTATGCCTACCCGGGTGCAAAAACTATGTATTCTACCATGTATTGTCATGGTAAATCTCAACTGACTGAATTTTGTTAAAATTTGTAATGCCTGATTTCTTTCTTTCTTTCTTTCTTTTTATTGAATGTAAGAAACTTGGCCGAGCTCTGGTGCTCGATCAGTGCAGGTCAAAGCTACACAAACAATGTCTATCTGACTTTAGCCGCCTTGGAGTAGAAGAACACAGGCCTCTCTTGGCTTACAGTGACAAAAAGCCCATTGTGCATTAGCTTGCCCACCTAATGATTACAAAGTAGGCTAATTCCTCCATCAAGGCCTGTGGCCGACAAATGTTGATCTGAGAAAATGTGGATCAGCTTAGAAAATCAGGCCACCAAATCGCTTTAGTTTTTGTAATATCTAACCTGAGACCGAAGTTCAATGGAGCGTTTTACTTAACAATAGTGGCCTTGGAAGTGGAAGCAGAAGGAATTTGAGGCGCTCAACAAAAAATGTTTCCATATATTAAATTAAATAACTTTTTTTTTATTGCCAAAGATATGAACCATTTTGAGACACAAAAAATAAATTCTCTTGTCTCATAAACTTGATATGGCCAATCCTTTTCCAAGGTATTACAGTAAAATTAAAGTGTTAACATTTCATTTTCTTGCTACAAGTGGTTTACAGTAGATCAAAACTGATTAGTAACCTCCCTATGCTATCTCTCCTGGGAGAACGGTGAAGTTGATGACTACAACAACACATTACAAAAGGACTACAGATCCCATCTGTGATCTCAGCGCAGTGTTTACATAAAGCACTCAGGCTGTTAAGAGGTTTGACAGTTTGAGCGATGACAAGAGAGACTTTAAAACCACATCTACAGCTCAATGTGACAAAATGAAGGACAAAAAAATTCATCTTTCACATGAGTGTGAGAGAAACGTCGACAAAAGAAACAAACAAAAAATAAAGCCAGGAAAAAAGGGCGAGGTATGCATAGAATGACAATGTGTGCGCATGTGTTAGTCTGCTTCATAAACTGGATTAGAGTAATGAGATACTGGTGGGGCAGAGGCTCTGCAGACAAAGGAAGAGGGGAAAAAAAGAGAGCGGAAAATAGAAAAGAAAGAGCGACGGACAAAAATAGGGAAGTAGACTGACCAGAAATAAGAGCCTGAAAGAGAAAGACAAAAGAGAAACTGGCAGACAGGTACAAAAAAATGAAAAAGAGCAACAGAGGAGTGCAGTGTCTTCTATTTTGGCTCAGGTGGGCTCCGGTCCGGGCATATTTTTCCAACCCACAGGGAGTTTATTGCTGCCACTCCCTTCAACATGCCCTGTTTCCACTGATTCCACCAAAAACACTTTCGCACTTTCCATGAAGACAAACAGGAAGGGCACTACACTTCTGACGCCACTGCTGTTTTCTTTCTTTTTCACCTCTAATCTCATATGGACTGTCTCTTATTTTGCACTCACTCATCGGCGCAATCATTTCACACACATACACAAGCCGAGAAAAGAGTGAGTGAGCTAGCTGTGGGAGCATTTGATCCTTTTCCTGTGGAAGTGTGACAATAGATAGCGCAACCCACAGAAGCTGTATCAGGCGTGGTGAAGGAGCAAGGCATCATGGGTAAAGTCTATCATGTCTCCTTTAAACATCAACATATTCATCAGCACACAAAATCATCAGTTTGTTGTCGATTTACATTATTTATTGGATTTTTTTTTAAACTTACATCTTCATACTCTTTTACTCTTTAATGACTGCATTCAAAATTAAAGTGTTAAAAACTAGATTTAAATATAATGCACCAGGCTGTTTGTTACCTCGCTAACCAGGATGTTGTGCCTGTGTCTGTGTGTATCAGTAACCTGTAATCATTTCGTATGAGGGGCATGTATAGCAACCATTATAGTAGGAAACCACACCCCTATCACTGGCAACCGGCCAACCACCCCTCTGCTCTGTATCTACAGGTGCCTACTTGTGTTAACTCTTCCACCCTCACCTTCCTAAAATCGCCATGGTGACTTAAGATATCCGGCCTTGCAGCTGGCTTACATGTGAACAAGTAGAGGCGTTCTTGCTGAAAATTTTCATGATTTAATGTGCAATTATGTAACTTGGATTCTACTCCCTGAACTGGCATGATAGCAGCCTGTGGTGATATGCTGCACTTCAGGAAATCTTTTATAACAGCACAGAGGTGAGGGAGTACACCAGAAAATAATTTAGACTTGTCGCCATAAGTGTATGAAATGTCCCTGATAATTAAAGGTACCTTTAATGTGTAACCCTGCTGTGAAATATGCATGAAGGTCCCCTGTGGGCAGCCTGTGATCAAGGGACTTGCTCCAGTTTATGTGTGAGAACAAAAAAAAGATCTGGTTTTGTTCAGCCTGAAGCTGTAAAAAATGTTGGCACCATGCAGCCAGCAGCAGGAGAACAATGAAGACCCGAATGCAAATAACCAAAGTCTTCAAAGATGCTCAACAGTGGTGAAGAATAAAAGAACAGAAGGGGCAAAAGAGTAGAAAAAAAACAGCAGTCTTCCTCTTTTGCAAGCCCAAATTCACAGAAGAGGACAGAAGTCTAAATACACTGTAGTAAGTTAAAACTGCTTCTAAGAAGTACTGTAACAAATTCCTTGAAAAATCTGATCAACAGAAAAAAGTCCGGCTTCATTTCCTCATTTTTTATTTTTCCAGTCTTTCTTTTTCGGCTAGAATTTTATTTAATGCTTCATAAATCTTGCTTGTGGCCAGATTTGATAAAATGAACCTGCAAAATTGAGAAGAAATGTTTCATTCCTTTCATAACAGCTGCTTTCAAGATGCCAGTGAACACTCAAGGGAAAGTGCAACATTTTGAGAACTATGATTCCCTGTCTTGTCTGAGACATGTGATTGATATTGATGAACGTATTTTCCAAAATGTGTAGCTTAAAAAAAACAACAACAGACAAATGACTCAAATTACTTTCCAAACCAGCGGGGAAATAAAGACAACAGGGAAAGTGTGATAATTGTGTAAAAACTTTTCAAAGGCAACAACTTGTAATTTGTTTGAAATAGAAAATCCTTCACTCAGCGACTTCTCTAACAGGAATCTGTAGTTAGGCTGATTATAATCTTATCATCTCTTTTGAGTTTAGCCAAGCGAAGACGGGATGAGATAAAGACACAGAGAGACAGGAAGCAAAACACAGGAGACAGAGATACCCAGATTTTCTACATAATGGACCCGCAACCCCAAAATCCCAGAGGGTGCAGCTGTTACATGCGCTGATAACTCACAGACTGACATGTGTGTACACACTGTGTAAGTGCTACATGCATTCAGGGTGTCTGTGTAATGTGTGTGTAATATGTAGGGGATAAAGGAGCATTACCGCAGCTGTTGGTACATAACTGCTCCAGGCTCATACTTACACTTTCCAGCACAACTTTTACGCACTCGTTCACAAGCTCTTACTGTACGGATGAATCACACCAATACATGTTGTCAGTCACACCGTGTCAGTCACGCTTTTGGATACCATTTGCTTTACATGAAGCGTGACAATGCAACCAGACTAAACTACTAAATTTTTATTGAGCTTTTGTCAAAAGGGCATTCCACAGATTCACAGATTTTACACATGATGATCAGTTTACTCTACCTTAATATACTTGAACTGAATTTTTATCTTACTTTTTTTTTTTTTTTTTTTTTAAATGTTATTAAGGCTTAAAGGTATTCATAATTAAGGGCGTGCCCGCTGTGAGTTACAGGTGGATGCCATTTGTTGATCAGTCACTACCAAGGCATATGTAACTGTGGTATAACCCCAGATGCACATAGTATAGATATAGCCGTAGCTGTCACTATTTTAGTGTGTTCTTAGTTCATGAAAGTTAATTGTATTGTTTTGGTCACCAAAAAAAGTCTTGTTCAGAATTTGGTTGTACAAAAACAGTTGGATGATCAGTTTTCGGTAAGTAGGTTTTGTTTTAAGAGTTTAAAGCCTGTTTTTGGATCGTGAAACTTCGTATAAGCATTAGCGTTATCACAGGTAATCATAGCTGTAAATGCGCTGTGCTATCCAAGCTAGCAGCTAGCTCCAGCTAGCTTATCTCCACCCTTTTGTCTGTTTATGCTCACCTCTGGCTCAAAATGGATGCCACACACACACAAATGCTATCTACTTGGCTAATTTAAAATACAATCTTTGCTTTGAGTCTTTATGAATTCCCTTATAAATAAATCTTTGCACTGGATGCCACATCCTGCATTGAACTTTGAATGAGTGTGTCTGTTAGCTGTGTGATCACGGCCACTACAACTGTATATGGTTTCAGGCTTCTGTCTGACCCCTGGTTTTAAAGTGCACTTGGCCCTCGCTTTGAGGGGCCCCATGAGAGTCTCTCATTTACCCTCTGCCCGACTCCAAGCTGTTGAAGATTCCCTCTCTCTAAGGTGTCGTCTCCAGGGACGATAGGCTTGCTGCCGCCATGGTAACGCACTTGATCCCCACAGTTAGCCACAAAGACGTGGAGGGCAGAGGACACGAGCGAACAGAGGGGCGCACACACACACACACACACACACACACACACACAGGAACTTCACTATACGCCAAAACACACCAAATACTGCCACACACACTTTCTCGCCACAACATCTTGTCTACACACGGACATAGTTCCACCCAAGCAAACACACACATACACACACCTCTCCCTCCCACCAACACACACACTAACACCTCTATTACCATCGACCTGCCTGTCAAACACAACATTATAACTCAACCAGCCCCGCGGCCGGGATAAAGAGACTTGCTCAAAGATTGAGTTACATGCAAAACACCGTTAGACAGCTTAGTCAGAAAACACTGTAAAACACTGTCAAAACGAGGGACTAATGACAGGAAATGTGTGTGTGCTTGTGTGTGTGGGAGTGTGTGTGTTCGTAGAGGGTGGGATAAAGGGGAATGCTCGGTGGTGATTATGTGTTTGTGCGTGTGTTAGGGGACTATGGGAAGGATGTCTGCAGACTGTGTGTTAAGTGCGTGTTGAGTGAGCAAGAGGCGAGCTTGTATGTGTGTGAGTGTGTGAGACAGGAAGTTGCGAGCGGAGCTGCAGACGGCCTCTCAGTTCATTTTGATAATAAAGGAAAAAGGCCGCGCAGTCTTTTATTTGATTTGGGCTCGCCTGAGGAAACGCCATTGTTTATCCGACTCCTGGATGAAAATTACACTTGATGGATATTTGAAAATGTGATCTCCTGTTGCTTTCAGGTGTGTGTGTGTGTGTGTGTGTGTGTGTGTGTGTGTGTGTGTATAAACATAATTTTTGGCCCGTCATGCACAGGCTAGCGTGTCCCACCTTCCCTCTGGCAGCAACAAACTCTGTCATGTCCACATTACCTCACCTGCCCTCTGGCTATGTAAACCTAGAAGTGTGAATTATTCTAACACACACACACACCGTTCCCAGAGGCTTTACACTAGGCTACGATGTCCCGTGTTCAAGACTATATGTTACTGCCGTCTTCATCGTCTCATCACTCTCCTGTCCATCAGTGTAACAGATGGGCAGCGGTCATTGTTGCCTTGTAGCTTTTCAAGCAGCAAAACAAATGTGCGGACAACACTACGTGAGGTAAAGGTAACTGTATCCTGTTTGGAACGGCTTGAGAAAATTCCTTTTACAACTCGACGAACATGGCCACCTGTCTGTGCACTGACATCAATGGGATTACCTTCTGATTGAATGTTTTTCAACAGCTTGTTAAAGCATATTTTACAGGCAGGTTTTGTCCCTTTGACTTATTTTGCATGATTAATCTTCAGCTTTTTTTCTTCCCTCTTTTGGATCAAGTGCTTTGGATACGTTCAGCTTTGATGATTTAAGAGGGATCTGTTTTGCTGCAGTTTTGCATTATAAATCACAGTTTTCCTTGTAATTAAACAGGAATGCCATTTTGCTATCACTTTTTAGGTTCACTTACCAGGGTCTGAAATGAACAACCGCCAAACCACAAATGTGGGTAGATTTTCCATTTGGCAAGAGAAGCTCAGAAAGTTATTCGCCACACTGATGGGTAAATGTTTGCTCCAAAAGAGTCATGTGATAAAAAAATATGCTGAGAGACAAAAAACTGCATCATGACAACACTACAGCATAGCAGGCTCAAAAACTCAAAATTCACAGTCCCCTCACACAAGAGAGTGGTTTGAATCTTCTCATCTAAGTCTTGGCAAGAAATGAAATAAGCATTGTTTCCAAAAAATGTCAAATTATCTGAAAATATAGCAAGCAATGACAGTCAGTTATTTAGAAATGAATATGAATTATGGATCTGGGAGTGCAATAACTAAATTCCTGTCTGTTGCAGTGAAATATTCCTGGGCATGCAGCTGCTGTACAGTGACTATCAAACCATTATCTAAACAGCCTTGCAGACAGCACAGCATAAAGCAATCAAAGATCACTAGGAATGATGCTAATGTTTAGCAGTAAAAGCAGCAGCACAATAAAACTGAACTTGATAGGAATCATATAAGAGATAAGAGATTTTAGTGGAAAGAGATAAGAAGAGGAGACAGAGAGACGCACGAGGAGGAGGAGGAGGAAGATGCATTAGAGTACAGAGTGGTTATAAACTATATGGATCTGTTTTCCCTCTCGACTTCATTTCTACACTTCCTCAGCATTTTTATCTTTTCTCTTCCCAAATTCCACTGTCTGTCTCCCTCAACGTTAATAAGAGGTTTAGGTCATGCTAGGTGAGGTGTGCGAAATTTCCTCCTTTCAGTGACACGTACACTCCCTCACATCACAGGAGAGTGAGGAAGGAATGTAAAAAGGTGAAGAGAAATAAATAAGACATGAGAGAGGGAGATGTAGCGGGTTAGGCAGTCATGTATGAAGGCGGTCTGCGATGACAGATTTATCAGATTTATCTTCATTCCTCAATGACACAATTCTGTACACATCTGCTGTTCCTGCTGACTGACTAACTCACTCACCTTTACACACACACGCACGCACACACACACACACGCACACACACACACACACACACACATACATAAAAGTCCACATATGAAGGTTCAAATGATGTAGGTGTTTTAAAGAAGTCATAACATCCGCATCAAGACCCTCCATCCTTCTTTATGGCTTCACACGTCTTCTGGCGTCAGAAGCTGAGCCATTTTCTACCTGCATCTGAAAGCTGGCTAGCTCGACTATAGTTAGACTGAAATGGACTCCACCATCTCTGGGTGCTAGGTGCTGTTAGCTTGCTTGGTGTAGCTTAACAAGCCAAAAAAGTAAAAAAAAAAAACAACCATGATGAACGAAGCTGGACCAGGATCCAAGGTAACTAACACCCAGCAACTTGAGGATGGTTACTTTCACCTGGTAAAGTGTGCGCACCGTGTTACTCCTACGACTTTTCCTGGCAAGACACCCTAACGTGCTAGGATTGGCCTCCTTGTTCACACGAGGCATTGTAAAATGTAAAAATTTTGAGGCTTGACCAGAACTGGGCGGCAGTCATAGCAGGTTAGAGGAGAGTCAGGGCCAGCAGAGCATGTTGGAAACTCCACATCCAGGGGTGTGTGGACATTAGTGGAAAGCTAAAAGTGGACACTCGACCATGGGCATGGATCCCGCAGAGCTTCCACCATCCCACTGGTTCTCAAACATGATCTGTGGGCCCTAGCTTGATTCTCAGCTGCCTGGCTCTAACCCACCAGTAAGTCCCACTGTCCAGGGTCTGCTACACCACCAGAGAACCAAAGGGAGGGCGGGAGTTCGGCAGGGTCTGTGCCCATGGCTGAAGATCCTCAGTTGGCTTTATCTAGCGCCCCCATATCCATAGATGTAGCGACGTGGGCTTTGACTTTTTTGGGGGGAATTCACGACCCTGCTCTCCAAACGTTTCTTCGCTATAATTGGACAAATGACTTGTTGCGCTGTAGCCAACCACAGTACAGAAGTGTGAGGCTTGCTATGCAAAGCAGTGGGATCAATGATAACAAATACACCACATGTAGGCTGAGTCCTGAGCAATGGCCTGGTTTCAATTCCGTCCAACTGCCCTTTGCTCCATCATATCCCCTCTCTCTATCCCCTTTTTTTGTCAATTTTCGGATGCTCTCTCTAATAAAGGCAAAATAAGCCAAAAAGAAAGAAAAACAAACTACAGAATTAAGGACAGTTAAGGTAGTTAGCCTCGAGATATACTATAGGTTGAGAGTAGCTCAGCTTCTGAAGCCAGAAAATATGACTTAATGACAACCGACACTGTGTCAGCCTTAAATATATAAAGGTGTAGGGTATGAGCACAGGGCTGGTTTTAAGAAATGAGTGCTTAAGTGAATATGCGAGGGGACGAATCTCATAATAAGATGCCTCACTCATACTATTCAGAGAACCGGGGTCACACTAATAACTACAATAGATTTATTCATTGCTTGATGCAAAATAACTTCTAACAAACATTTATATTTACTTTATCTGGCTAAATTGTTAAGAGATTATTTTAACTGTCTCACACATGTAGTTGCACACATACACACACACGCCCAAATAAACTGTAGAAGAAGGTGGCGACACCAACAGCCTGAAGTGCAGGTGCCTCAAACTGGGTGTAGCCACTTACTCTATTCAACTAATATCTCACTATAATTTCATTAATTCTCCAATTAATACCAACCCATTAGACACATTAGGGATCTTAGTGTGACACAAGAGAAGATTAAGGATATGATACAGTTAAATCCCTAAACTAAATTACAGTCTAAACAGAAGCGTGTGAGCCCGAGACATTTGCTGTCCGTGCTCATTACAAGAGCCATCTCCCATGATTTTTGAGTGTGGTTAATCCTCCTTGACAGAATCGGTGCTTCAGCCTGCCACGCCGCTGCCAACGAAAACACAATCACTGCTAGCTGGGTGTCTACCTACCTGTCTGCCTGCCTGCCTGTCTGCCAAGGCTCAGACATGTTTAGTTCACCTGAACAAACCTCAATGGAGGAAGTAGATGAGAGCTGACAGATGAGCAAGAAGACTGTTACTGTGTCACTTCTGCCGCTCTATTTTTAGATATAGGAGATTCTCCAGTAGATGGAGAAACAGAGAAAGGCAGGGAGACCACAAAACTGTCCCAAAACTGTCCTCACCTGCTCAGTGAATACAAACCCTCAAGAGAAACATTTCATGAAAAAGAAGAATGTGAATGTAACAACATGCAACATACGGCTGACTAGCAGTCGCGCTATGTTTTGGTGATGATGTTTTGTTCATGAATTCACAAGAAGACAAAAACAGGAGCGACAGAAGAAAGCCAAGTCACACTGGAACTACCAACTACAAAGTCCACACACCATCTACGGCCAAACCAAAACCAGAAAACCACAGCAAAATCTAAGACAGCCTTGTCTATACTGCAGGTCAGACCATAGCAAGACTATATTAGCGCTAACACCTTTGTGTTAGAGGCCACGTTACCTCTGAGGTAAGCATGTACAGCAGAGTTAGTCCAGTAGACTGTACTAGAAGCAAAGCAGGGACTATATGAGACCCCAGGGGGGAAACAAGCACCAGTGGGGACTAGGCTAGAGGTCAGAGGTTACCTCCTTCTGATTGAGCTCCAGCCAGGCAGTATAGAGCGGGAGCCGCAGTACCCCACTGGAGTCCACCAGACTCCCCCCGTCCTGGGAGAGAGACACCGTGAGAGAAAGACACCGCGTTAGACCTGCAGCCCACAACCAAGCTACGACACCATGTGTGTATGTGTGTGTGTGTGTGTGTGTGTGTGTGTGTGTGTGTGCACTTTGTGTTTGAATATGCATGTTTGGAGGTTTTTGCATTCAGGTGCGTTTCTCCAATGTTAACCACATCAAAGTACAGAACAGCACTAGCAATAATAAAGGGTAGGTTTGGGATTGTCAACCTGGACACTATTTTCCCATGTTTTCTAAAGGGAACAACGACTTTTGAAACTGATCGAGTATTGAGCCAGCGGTAGCCAGCATCAGTGAAACAGGCTGCAATGTAACCACTCGGGGCATGTTCACACGGTCAGTTAACCTACTACCTACTTAATCTACTAGAAGTGCTTGTTTTTGCCACTGACAGGCTCAGATTATTATTCTAAGTGTCTTCTAAAGGCTCTGACACACCAAGCTGTTGGTTAGATGTTGGTCAATGCTGGGCAGTCAGTGAGCATTTGTCATCCTAGTCTTTGCAATGAGTCCTGCATCATTGGCCCTTGTCGGCCCCTGTTGGCTTTTTTTCAGCCAATTAAATATGTTAAAATTGACGTTGAAGTCAGTAAGTAAATCACTCTTAGAAAGAAAGAAAAATGGAAGTGAGGAAAGTAAACAAAGGGCTTAAGTAAAGAGGGAGTGAGATCGAAGCAAACTTGTTATGAGGTCAGATTTTTTTTTCAGCCACTGAGCTTTTTAGCAGAAATGTTTCATTGTGGATTGTGTTGTAGTTTGTTGGCAAACAGTAAATATCCTTTGTTCTTTCAATATTGGGTTGTGTTGTTGATGTGCCAACTGGTTAACTAGCATCTTAAATCCGTCCTGTCGGCCCTCGGCTTTTCCTTTTGAAATACCAAACACAGACTACTGCCACCTGCTGCTATGGAGAGTTATGTCCTCCCAAGCAGGCGCACAATGTACGTGCTGTTTGGCCTTTGGCTGAGGCTTTGTTGTGTGTTCAGGTGCAACTTTTTTTGGTAGGAGGTGACGTGAAGCAACGCAACAGTCAACTTTTGTCGCAGCTAGTTCTTAGGTATCAATTGCTGTGTCTGGGCCTTTATGAAAACCTTCCTTACAGTGAGTGATATCCTTTTTGTTTAACCAGAAACAGCCTCAAAATCGCCATCACCAATTCTACCACACTCCATTTAAATAAACAGTAATTTTAGCGTGTACAGAGCCAGCATCTAAATGGGTGAATTCAGGGTTTATTTCACTGAAACCAGAGCTGGTGATTGTTGGAACAGTGAAAAGATGAACCAAGGTGGTTTTTGTGAGTGTTTTTTGTTTGTTTGTTTCTGTCAACTTTGAATAAAGTGCGTTTTACGATAATAAAATCACTGCTTATTTAAATCTGTCTGGTGGGTTTGGCAACAACGATTTCAAGACTGTTTCTGATTGAACAAAAAGGTCTTCAGTTGTAGGGATCTTTTCTACAATGTTGTCAGACATCTTAGAATAACAATCTGAGCCTCTCAGTGGCAAAAACAAGCACTTTTAATGGACGTAAATTGACAGAACATGCACTGAATTGTTACATTGCAGTCTGCTTCACTGATTCAGGCTGCAGCCCTCTTTATCAGTGATGGACCAATTTCAAATATTGTCGCTCCTATTAGACACAAAAACATGGCAAATAGAGTGCAGGTTTAAAAAGAAGTACCGGACTTACCCTTTGAGACAGATATTGCTGTGTCCATGTAGTGTATGTGTGTGTATGGATGCATACGTGCTGAAGTGTCTGTGGTTGGATATGTTACCAGCCAATTTGCCCACAATACCGACATCCAAACTAAAACATAATTCCTTCCTGCCCACTTCAAAAGCACCTCTCCCACCACCTCACACAATAGGCCACAACTCATGCACTGCTGCCGTCGGACAAAGATGTCTCTGGCAGATTTACATCACGCTGTGAAATACTAAGCTATGCAAAGAGTAGGTGGAATTTATAGCAGGAAAAACGCAGGGAGCAAGCATGTGAAAGCCCCAAACCAGCTTACACATGTCAACATAGGTAGGTACACCACAGTGACACAAAACATGGGTTTGGAAGCATGTTTATATGCAGCAGTACTAGATTACTATGTGTTGGAATAATGAGTGTTTAAAAGTACTAAAAACAGGCCTCCCATGATAGAGAGCGTATCTACTTTGTTTAAACAGTCAGAGCAACAGTATGATGCATTATAATTAGTAAAAGAACAGTTCCTGGTATTCAAATACAGTGTGAGTGTTTGTGTGTGATGATAACCTTAACTGTTTGAGGTCTGGGGAAACCTGCGTCAAGAAGAACAAAGAATAACATGGCCTCTTCCTCTTAAAAACCCACCCTGCTGGGGAATGTGGCGTCTGGGGCTTCACCTCAAAAAATACCTACTTAACCTTTTTAAAAGAAATACTCAGCAGAATGCACACACAAACATGCACACGTGTCTGTGCAGAAACACATGATGTCGCAGTGCCTCTTCATAACACACACATCGCTATGCACAGCTGACGAGGTGCGTGAGAGTGTGTGTGTGTCGCCATGACACATGCATATACCTAATAAGGCATGTGTCTGTCCCTCTAGGTCTTTAGGGCCACCAAGAAAAACATGTGGCCTCCACTATGAGCAATAAAACTACAACACAAGGAGATGATGACAACTCCAAAACCACTTACAGGCAATGGATTTATTTCAAGAGCAACTGTGTGCATGTGTAGAGGACTCTGTGTGTGTGTTTGAGTGCAGCTTGTCCTGGAAACCTAACAAATCCTGAAACATCAACAAAGAGACAGAAAGAGAAACCAAAGAGGACAGTGACAGCTATTAATTTCACAGAAGAGATCAAGATAACTGTTCAAAGCAATTCCCCTGACGAATACCAGTGAGAAAAACTACATTTGTAATATATTGTTGCGCGACGTAAAAGCATTTCAGCATATCTGAGCATATTTAAGTTAACACAGCATGTTTCTAAATGCAGCTGAGTGGGTGAGTTACATCGAGTGTCTCAGCCCAGCGGCGGTGGAATGCAAAAATACACACACAGTATATTTAAAACGTACTTCAAGCTATGCTGTGAAGTAATTTGCACTTATGTACTGATGATTAAAGTCCTGCCATGTAAACAGTGCAGAGTGAGAGCCAGGGAGGAACGGCAGAAGCAGAAAGAGTGAACTTTTGGTACTCGCTGGTGATAAGAGCCAGCTAAGCCTGTCTGGGAATGCTGTCTACACACCCTAGCTAGTAAATATTGTAGCCCATATTAGAAAGAGTAACACTATTAACCTGTCTAACGTCAGACCTGCATAAAGCAGCATTACTAGAACACTGCAAACACACAGGCATGTCGTGTCTGCAGTCGCGCTCTGCTTCGCTGAATTTGGCACCATGTGGATGCATCACTTGGAGCTTAATTATAGTTTATTCTTTGCTGTGGTTTACAGTGAACTGGTGCTTCGCTAATAAGCATTTTTTCATAATCTATTATTGTTTAAAGATAGCTGGTGAAACATGAGCACAAGTATGACTGATATGCCTGCAAGTTCCTTCTTGTTTATCATCTTCATGCTTCCCATGTGAAATCATACAAACCAATAATATCTAGCACACTCTGCCTGGAACTGCTTGCTTATACAGTCACATTTTCTGTCACCACTGTGAACTAAATTAAAAGGGTCTGTGTTATGGATTAGTACTTACGGAGATCATTAAATCACCACAAATTTAAAGAAGTCTGACATGAAACAGCCACTCTATAATAACTGTGTTTAAGTTTGGATTACAGTGTGGGCCAAATGCTGCAAATTATGTTTGTGATATGACAAAGTTTTATTTAAAGTTTGAGCTTTCGGCTGCATCTTGCAATCTTTAGCAGTGGAGTTCAGTTTTTTTGTCAGGCTACTGTTTCTAAAGTCAAGAACAAATGTTTATGTTTATCTAGACTAATATCATGGTGAGATTATGGCTGTGGTCAGGAGGTGATTTGAGGGTGGGGGAGGGGGGATGTCAGCAAAATGACCAAATTGCACCCCCCCATTGTTAATCTGCAACCCTCTCCATATACTGAGTCTGGACCCAAACAACATCCTTTCTTGATCGGAAGCTGTAACTGATAATTTAGTGAGAATTATTAAATTCTGATGGACTATTCTTACTAGTGCAGCATTTCTAACACTGGTTTAGCGGATGCATTAAATCATCTCACATGATGCTACTTAATATTTGTAGGGCGGCTGTGACACAGGGGGTAGAGTGGGTCGTCCACTAATTGGTGTGAGTGCGTTTAATGTTTAAAACTGAGTAGCAGGAGGCACCTTTTATTGTAGCATCGGCCACCAGTGTATGAATGTGTGGGTGAATGTGATGAGTGGTGCGAAAGCTCTTTGAGTGGTCAAGTGCAAGTCCGTTTACTCAGCTAATCAAATTTGTACAGTCCAACAAGCGTTGCAAGTGAGATACACACACAGACACAGGAGACACAAGATAAGAGACAGCAGTCGGAGGAATAAGAAAAACGTAATGTCACATGGTGTGTTCTAAAGAGAGAAAAGTACACAGCGAAAAACAAAGCTTCTGATCAAGAATGGAAAGACTGACATGTTCATTCTTCAAAACCAGTATGTCTGATCAATGGTTCCAGGACCTTGACGATTACTAAATGCGGCATTGTGGAGCACCACTACAAGACAAAGCAAGGGCATCTTTTGTGCAAACATGCTCACGCATATCTGAGCTGAGAGCATGGAAAGTATTTTATATCAATCAATTATCACATCATACAAGGTGCAACACCAGTGAAAAAGCACTGAATCACTGAATGATGATGCAATGTAGACATTAGATGGAGGAGTAGGGGGTGGGGATGTGTCCGCCCCCCTGTTAAAAATGACTAATCCCCCACTGGCTGTGGTCATGGTAAAAATCAATGGACCTAAAATAAATCAAGTGTCCCTTGTCTTTTTGGCATCTATTGTATCCTGATGTAATCTATGCAGGTGGCCAGGCAGATAGAATCATGATACAGCTGACATCCTGCCCCAATGTCCAGCTCAATAACATCATTTCCTGCGACAAGAGACATCACATCCTGTAGCCAGCACACATCAAAACCCAAGACAAAACCTCCTGCTGCTCCAAGAATACCCATCTACGCGCTTTATCTGTGTTTGTGTGTGTGTCTTTCCTGTTTAGGTTTGCCTCGCTGACACAGTCCACCGTCCTTGAGACCCCTGCACCATGGAATTTCAAAAATGTCTTTATCCTTCCACTGCTATTGTGAAACATTTCTAATAGCAATACGCACATATGGACACATTGAAAAACACAAACACACACACACACACACACTCACACACACACTCAGAGTAGCTCTCTATTTGTCTGCCCCCCACGGGTGCAAACACACGCACAGACAGATTTCCAACCGACCTAGATCATTGCAACAATAGCAAGTCCACGTCTGTTGTCATGCCAACCCTCCCCCCGACCTTTCACCTCTGTTTTTCAGCACAGGCACCCTGGTTCTTCTGTGGAGAGCAGCAGCGGCTTTAAAAGGGGGCACCCGTACAACTCTGCACAACTTCAACCGCCTCATCATCTGACCTAATAAATCACCGTCTTTGCGTGCGTGTATTGTGTGAGTGTGCCGTTGGGACCGTTAAAAAACTACTGGGGGCTCATGTGGGACGAACAACCCTGGGTTGCAGCAGCTATTTGTGAATCTACAGTATTATTAGGTAGTCCCTCTGAGGTTCTTGGTAACTACTAGCTAGTTTTAAACTAGAGATTCAGGTTGCAACAAATGTCTTTGGTTAATTGGTTGAATTGTAAATATCTGTGGTGCTGTTCAATCAAAAACAATCCCAAAGATGAATTCACAAGCATCATAAGTTGTAACATGACTGTCAAAGAAAAAGAGCTCAACAATATATTATCACCTTGTTATATTCATATTTATATTTATTCATACATGGTGAAATAGGAGTTTCAGAGTTAGTAAATTTCATTTCATGCTAACTGACACTGTTAGATAATTTAAGCTGACGATATGGACATAATGGTGTGAAATGTGTGGTGTTATTTTTATGAAATACATTTTAATATCTTACTGGTTTACGTAATATGTCAGGTGGACAGATGGACCATATTTCATGTCACCTTGTTCACTCTTCAGTCTGAATTGGTCTTAATTTAGTAAGCTAATGTTAGTTTTGTCTGTTAGCTAGTTCAGTTAGCTACTGTACGCAACATTAACATCTGGCAAATATTTACTGAGTGTCGATATCCACCAACAACAAATCTTTATGTAAGTATGTAATTTGTGTTGTGGCGCAACTTGTTTTAATTTACAGATGCATTATTCTCCAATTAGTAAAAACCTGCATTATACGTTTAAGTTTAACTTGGGCTAACATAAGAGGCAAAATATTTTGTTGTCTGAGGTAAGTTGTGTTATTTTCTGTGAAATACAATTTAAAATTAAGTTTTCATCTTCAATTAAGAGCATTTTGATTAAGCAATTAACCTCTTTTACGCTTCAATTTAAATTGGTCATAACTTCTTTTAGCAAGCTAATATTAGATTAACCATGAAGCAGAGTTAATGCTAGCTATGCAACTGTTAGACCTGACAGTTAACGGGGTTTAATATTAAAGGGACAGTTCACCCCCAAATCAAAAATATGCCGAACGCAATCTAGTTCCATGATTATATCAGAGAAAAGGCAGACATCTCTACAGCTGATACCTCCAACACAAAGCAACTCGAAAATATGCCTCAGGAAACTGGCATATCACAAATCTACAACGAACATGGCAACCTAAAAACTGTAAGCAACAGCTGTCTTGCAAAGTATTCTGTATGTCTAGCTATTATGGCTAATGTTACTAAGATCTGCATGCTAACTTATGTCCTCATCTCTCATTACTACCCCCTCAGCCCCCTACCCTCCTCAAAGCTTTGATTAATAGTGGATATTGTTCACTGAAGCTTTGATGCTCAAAAACTGGTGTTCAGGACAGCCCTACAATATATCAATCACCAGTCGCCATCTTGACCAAAATCTCTTTATAGCTAAAACCCCTGTAAAGCTCCATGCAAGATAACATATGGACTGAGAGGTGTCATGTGTTTGCATGACATGAATCTGGAATACCTCACCGTTTGAGAATTAGGCTCTGATCTTCTGTCTAGTCTCTATCTGTGCTATGCAAGCAATGCTACCTACACACAAATGTGTGTGTGAGCGCTCCTGCATGCACGGCAGACACATGTGTGCCTTCATTCACGTCCATACATTCACATGTCAACACATCTGATCTATTGTGAGAACATTACTGCTTTCTGCCATATACATTTCCACTAAACCCTTCAGCAACTGATGTGGGATTAAATTACCATCAGTCAGTCTGACTTCTGATCATTCAACGCATGAAGAAAAGCTGACCCTGTGTCAGCGCTACAGTCGGCCTTGGGCTAATTTAACGGAATGTGTCACCAGCTTTGCAAATCTGTGGTGTGTATTAAAAGTGACATTGATGGAAAGCACACATCCCCCTGCTTTACACACTAATAACACCAGGATACACTCATAATACTGCTGTAATACATGTGTGTGCTTACTGCTTGTATCTGCATGTCACTGAAGCAAAGTGGACGGCTATGGGATCACTAAAGCTAAATAAATCAGGAAAGTAAACTGCACACAACAGGAGCAAAGCAGGAAATCTGTTTGGATGTACGATTAATCTCTTGTTTCCATGGAGACATCCCTACAAACACTAGACAACCCAACAGACAAACAAAACAAAGTGCCAACAGACTGTACTCACTCTGCAAATAATACCTGTGGTAGCAAGGGGCCTTGCAGCAATGTTAACAAAGCACTACAAGGTTTAAGCCATTGTCTCTGGCATCATAAAGGCTATGCTGTTCAACAGGCAGACATGCAGCCTAAATACACCTCAAACAATAGATACACATATGACCCTCCAGCTAACATGGTAGAGCATGGTAGCCTGATTCATCACCTTTGATGAAAACGTCCCTGTCAAGGCTGCGGAGTATGCTATGGGCTCTATACCGGGTCACAAGAAAGAGGCGAACAACCTGTGAAATGTGAGAGGGTGTGCATTGTAGGCTAGCGTTAGGCTGTTAGGCCAAGAAGCAGGGTACAAGTTGCAAAACACAGGCGCTGCTGAAATACGATGCTGGAAGTCTCGGGTCAGGCCAGTGATGCTACGGCTTTCAGCTTCGGATACATGAGGGAAGAGCCAGAAAGAGATAGAGGGGGGAAAAGTGAATGAAAAGAGGGTTTGATGACTTGTATCAGAAAAAAGCATAGCACATGCAAACAGTTAGCATATTAGCTTTAAAGGACATAAATGGCATCATGTAGGAAAGATAATGAATAAAAATAACCAAGCAGATGCTATAGGACTGATGTGTTTAGAGGACAAGCGTTATCTTATTTCCTGTCTGGTTTAATGTCATAATAACAATGGCCGCAGGCTCTGGAAGTTTGTTGGAAGTTAACACCAGCAATTGACTGCAATGTAAGCCCTTCTAATATAATATTACAAGTGAAGTGGATACATGAGCTAGGTTGTGAAATAATCGCTGGCTCTTGTCTGAGATTGGACTTCGTGGAGAGGCAAGAAGACCAGTGGGGAACCTTTTGAAAAACAACTTCAGACACCACAAATGAAACAAACTATGATGTCCTCTTAGTGATTAAGATTCAACTGAGATCGACTCAGACACATATACATACTTACTGGTATGACATGTAGCTGGAAAATACAGTTGATGAACTTTTGACCCTTGAAGCTGGAGCCAGGCCCCTTCACTTCTTTCAGAAAAGCTATAATATAATTCAGCGTCAAAGACTAAGGCAGTGGGGTGAGCCCATGTCAGAGTTAACGTCATTAGTCAAGCCTGCACCGTTAAGATAATCTCCTGAATCAACAGTCAAGGTCAACTGCCTCTGTAGAAAGCCACATTTCATACACTTTACTCCCACTGTACAATTTCAGAACTTATCAACGCCCAACACTGGCTAACTGTGATCTCAATGGGCTGCGCACTATATGGACTTGATTTTTCTATATTACAAACTCTCCAAAGCAAACTGAAGGCTCAGCAACTCACGTTTTCCCTTTCAAGCACTGAGAAGTACATTTTCAGCGCTCAGTTGGGTGATAAAGTTCCTTACCTTGTTGTAGTAATGGAGCTGAACCGAGTGCCACTGGCCGTCACTGACCCCACCTGAGATGTAGGGAGACACTGTGGTCTTTGTCTCACCTGGATGACGAGGGAAAGAGGGAGGAAAAGGGAAGAGAGTGTGAGTAAATGAGAACAAAGGTGGGAAAAGACAAAGTTGTTTCCATTTAATTTTGGGATACAACTGTTGTCATGTTTCACTAATGTCTATAAACAGACATCTCTCTCTGAATGCAGATTCTGGAGGCAAAGTAGTATTGACCAGCTGACATTTGAGCAGGCCTTGGTTGCCCTCAGGTAAACAGTCCTTGTCGAGGCAAAAGAGGCAATATGCTTTGGCTGATGCCATCTTCTGAAGAAGACTGAGCTTTTATTAGCCTCTGTCTAACTCATCTGCACTCATTTGCAAATATATGTCTATAGAGATTAGCGGAAGTATTGTCTGGACCCGTCTCAAGTTGGTAATCAAACTGTAGACAATAAGCTGTGCACGGAAGTCTCGGCCCTGACATCCGCTGGCTACATGGGATATCCATTTGCAGAACAACTCCTGCACACTGTCTACCTTGCAAAAGAAATAGTTGTATTGCAACGTTTCGGTATTTTGACTTTCATCAGGCAAACCTGATGAAGACATCAGGCAAACCTGATGAAGACCTGTTTGCCTGATGAAGGTCTCACCCCCAAAACATTGCAATAAATGTATTTCTTTTGCAAGTTTGACAGCGTGCAGGATTTTGTCTGCAAATTGTGGTCTACTCATCCCTCTCCTACACACCTGTTTTGAAATGTGGAAAGTGTTTCTTTGTTCTGTACAATGTATCTCCCAAAATGTTGGCCGTTGACCGTTGACCATTGGCCATTATCGTCATCGGACAATAGCTGAAAGGTTCTTAGATGAATGTGTAGATGTAATGTGTTTAATTTGTAGTAAAACTAGCACGAGTAGAAAAGAATCATTAAGTCAGCAAACTGACTTAATCACCATCTAACATTAGCTAATGTTTGCTAACATTATCTCCTGGTCATACTAGACCTAGTGAGGTAGTAGCAGCGAAACTCCTGCGTGTACTGAATTGAGCAAAGGTGCGTTTTTTTCTTATTAATCAACTTTAGTCTCATTTTAACGTAACTGAATAAAAGGAGGAATGGTACTTCACTCAACATATTCCACAGGTTATGTTACCTTTAAAGGAAGACTGTGGCCTTGCTTGACACACACACACACACACGCGCGCGCGCGCGCACACACACACCATGATCATAAATCAACTGGGAAAGCCAGTATTAGTCTGTAGTATCAATGGCTCTCAGTGAGAAGATTGTGCAGCACAATAGCAGCAGATTTACTGAGGGTTTACTCTGTTTGTCAAGGGCAGGAGCAGCTTGGCCAGGAATCCACTGCTCAATAAACAGTACTGCAACACTGACAAGTCACATCTGTGTGTGTGTGTGTGTGTGTGTGTGTGTGTGTGTGTGTGTGTGTGTGTGTGTGTGTGTGTGTGTGTGTGTGTGTGTGTGTGTGTATATCAGCGAGAGGGTTAATGAATGATGGCTCAGTTTTCTAGCTCTGCACGTGAGAAAAAGAATAAGGGTGAAGTATGTGTAAGTGATTGTACGTCCTACTTCGCTCATGTGTTCACCGCACTACTTCTAAAGATAGAAAAGCACGGAAAGAAAAATACTGCAAACGAATCAAAGAGTTTCCTCCCACCCTTCTCATTACCCATGAGTCATAATTCTGAGTATTTAATTTGATGAGTCATGCATTCAACATTTAGTCATATTTCAGATTTGAAGTGGGGCACAAGGGCTTGGATCGGCTCCCAAACGGGCTTCACCCAACATAATGATATTGAACTGGATTCCTCCCTGTATGGTACCATGGGAAAGTAGACCGACTCTGAAAACAACAGTCACCAGGCTGAAGAATACGTGTTTGATCTGCAGTCCAACAGTTACAGTTTGAACACTGATCGTGGGTGTGTTTGATTCATTAGTGGAGAGTAACTAGTACAGTTACTCTAGTACAATTTTAAGACACTTGAATCCACTTGAGTATTTCTATTTTCTGCTGCCTTATACTTCTACTCCACTACAATTCAGAGGTAAAGTGAAGTTACTTTGCTGATTCAGATAAATAATATGAAATATAATCAACAAATATAATGTGATGTATTATTATTATAGGTAAAGATGAGATAACAGGGGAATTCACAAGCTAGCGGTGTATGGAGTAAGCAACAGTACACTTTAATGCATCAATAATTATAGTCCAGTATCGTAATATACATTATTCTGAAATGGGCCTTTTTTTGGGAGTAGTTCTACATGAAATTAAACTAATAGTTTCCATTTTACAGTAGCTTGCTGGTAGTTCAGCTACATACATATTTGCATCATAATTCAAGTAGTTAAATTACTTTTTTGCCATATTTTGTGTGGTTAACTACTGAAACTACGAGCAATTTTGGGCCATTAAAGGAAATCATTTTTATTTTACCATTGCTTCTCTGCTGTGATTGAACGGCCTTTGACCAAAATTAGTCAGAGGTGTTGACAATTAACATTAACAAATGGTCAGAGATTTTCTTGCAGGCTATTTTAGAAGTTACCTGGTTGACTGAGTAATCCATCTTGGTGCAATACTCCCACCTGGACGCTAGTTTCTTAAGGCAGGTGTTTGACTGATGGACATATAAAATCAAAGCTGACATTCCTTGTACTTTCCGAAGAATATTGTTTGTTTGTTTGTTTTTCTTTATTTATGACCTATGGACAAGTGAGCACTTTTTACAAACTCAACTGAGTGGCATTTTCTTGCTGGTATGTGACTTTTTTCTATTATATTTTGTTTCATATCACGTGTAAATTTGATCTTTTTTTTTTACAAAGTAGCTTGAACTACCTTTTCTCAGTAGTTTCAGTTAACCAAATTAGACTCCTCCTTCAGGTAAATGGACTGTACTTCTCTAGTCTTTCGTTTTTACAGTACATGTCACATTCACTCATTCAGACACAGTCAAACAGTGGTGGCCGAGGCTGCCATACATGGCAATAACCATCCAATGGGTCATCATGAGCAACTTGGGGTTCAGTATCTTGCCCAAGGATACTTTGAAATGCAGACTGGAGGAGCTGAGGATCAAACCCCCAATCATCAGCTCTACCTCTGAGTACTTTTTGATGCTAATATGTATGTACTTTTACTTTGACTTTAACTTGTTACAGAGTATTCCTACACTGTTGTATTATCACTTTTACTAAGGTCAAACACTTGAGTACTTCTTCAACCAACTTTGATTGCACATGAACTTTATATGTGTGAGTATGCATGCTTTGAAAGCTTTCATTGTTTGTGAAAAAGTTTTGATGATTCACTGATCATGGACATTTGTGTGTGCACATGCAAGCTTGTGTGTATTGAGTTGGTGTTTTTTGGCCAGTAATGTGTCTGTGCCATCATCAATCAACCTGGCAGCTCCCACTCTGATGAAGCAGCTGCTTTTAAAAGCAGTAAAACACACCCATCTCCCTTCCCAACACATACAAAAACACATACACACACAAATAAACATGTTCAAACTCAGGTACATTTGCATACATGCATGCACTAAAACACACACACACAAAAACACACACCTTGTAAAAGAAAGCTTGTGTTGATAACAGTTATTCAGCCAGCTCTTTGTGAAAGTCACTTTAGATAAAGTGTTCTTAAAGTGTGTTAATCTACTCACAGTGTAGCTGATATCAACAACTATTACTTTAAGTGGCATACACACACACACACACACACACACACACACACACACACACACACACACACACTGGGGCCTAACCTCCAGAGAAGGTGAGCTGAATCTGTTCGTCAATGATCTCCAGAGCGATGAAGTCATGTTTTTCATTGAATCGGCCATTGTAGAGAAGCAGAGCGTTTCTCTCTCTGGTAGCAAACCTGCAGAGACAGATGGGATTTTAAATTCGCTTTCAACCCAAAAATGGAGATATAAAATTATGTTGCTTTTTGCTATATAACAGAAACATTTATCTAAAAGTACAAAGTGAGAAAATTAAACGATTTGTCACACACAGGGGTTGAGTGTATTCCAACTGTTTTCCCTTCTCTGGCTCATGTTTCCTGTCACATTTCTAAGCACCTATCCAACTCAAACAGACCAGGACTGAATGGTTGACAGCCTTGCAGATAGCTTTATGACAGAAGGACCGAGGAGCTCTTAAGGAAAAGTCACTTGGAAAGGAAAGGCAGGAAGTGTAAAAGCTGGAGGGCTGCAGAGAGGAAACAGTCCCCCTGCCTTAGATGATGCTTGAGCGTATCCATGAGTGAGTGAGGAAGAAAGACCTGGTGAATACCTACTCATGAGTGTGTTCCACGAGGGTGCAAAGTTCACATGTGTAGCTGTTTGTGTGTGTGTAAGAAGTGTAAGGTGAGGGCGAGGAGTCAGCCGGCAGATGCCAGTGAGGCCGACAGAGCAGGAAGTCAGGATGGCCGTAGCCAAACACTGATAAGGGAAACTCATCACACAGCCTTTCCTGTTTTCACCGCACTGCAAACCTTTCTCACCGACACACTGTCGACGAACGCGCAACAACCAACTCATCTCACCTGTTATGAAACACACGATAAAAGTTTTTCTCTACATAATATTTACTGTGCCGCGAACTTGCTGAGCGAGGGTTGTTTTCCTCATAACGCTGCACACTCAGATGGAGAGTGTGTCTTCTGTATTGGGAGGAGGGAACTGGGACACAATGGAAAAGCGTGCACATGTCTCGGCACGCCCTGGTTGACACACTTTAGCTCACCGAATGCAACTGCATTTATTTATGCAGCTCCTCACACTCCCAACATTACTGTTTACCACACACTGCCACAAGTATCACAGACATGCACTGCTGCTGCTGTGAACAGTGGAGGAATGTAACTGAGTACATTTACTCTAGTACTGTACTAAGTACAAATCTGAGGCAACTGCACTGACAGCTCGTTACTTTTCAAACCATGTATCATGTATCTCAAAAAGTGGTTATTTTGAATTTGAATGTTTGTGATAACCTTACCCTACCCAGGGCGTTGCTATCAAGGCTGTTTCTGCATTGCGCTTGTTTAATACCAGTTTTGACATGCGTGTTTAGCTTGCTAACTAGCTGTCCCTCTGCCGTTTAGCCTAGCAAACGACTATTTGTTTAGCCACGCTACCATCATTCCAAAAAGTTCAGCTCCAGCTAACGACTCGCCTGTTCAGCTTGCTAACTAGGAAAGCGGAATGGCTACGGTAAAGAAACGGCACTCTCCTAGCGGGTCTAGCAAGGCTAGCTCAGCTAGGAAGTCCAAGTACCGTCCATGCCCGAGTGCTTGTGGTTTTTCCCTGTCAGAGACAGACACGCATGTTGCATGAGAAAGCGGCACTGAATTTCATCCACAAACAATTATTGGGAAGTAATGGATAGATAGGACTTTGAGTTAATTTGTACATTAAAACAACAGGGGAAGAAGGAAGGACAGAACTCACGTGAAGGAGACAGTGAAGTGAAACCTCTGCCTCAGGCCTCTAAAGGTGATGAAGGACTGTCCAGGAAAGCTCCGTGTGGTCATCTCACAGTAGGGCTTCTCAAACTCCCCTGGTGGACACTGGCACATGAAGCCACCGGCAAGCCGGTTGACACACTTGCCGCCGTTCTTACACACACCAGGCACACACCGGCCTGATGATGCATTCAGCTCACAGTGCTCCCCTACGAGAAGAGAGAAGTCAGGTTAACAGCTGAGCCATGTTGCATTGGTTGTTTTTTGTACCGGGTTGACACCTTCACTGCTGCCCTGGTTTGAACTGGTAAAATCTTTACACCCTGTCTGTTAGACAACACTATGTTTTCTGTAGATATGAAGTGTTGCAACAACAGTGCAAAGCAATGTGAATGATAAATCACCTGTCATCACATCATCTCATCAATTTATTATCATTTCAGCCTTTCTGTGAAGCATGTTGTCCACCGTTGACTGAAATACAGATGCATCATCTGTTTGGAATCCAGTTGTTTTAACAAGATGCCTTTGATTATAAGTCAAGCTCACTTACACAACAGTGTTAACGTAATGTTACTTAAGGCCCCTTTTAAAATGCCAGTTTGAGTAAAGCCTATCTCCATCTAAGCATTAGCAACAAAGACAAAGCCCTGTTTATAGGGCTGTTCTGGGAAGCACAGGTCTTAGCCGTAGAGTTATTTGGCCGTATTTGGAGAAAAGAGAGAGAATGGGAGATAAAGAGGAGCATGGAGCATGGAAAGGGCATGACAAGGGAAAAAACTTTACAGAGAGTGGATGAAAAGAAAAAAGAACATAAGAAAAGAGTGACAGGGATGAGAGATTTGTCCATCAAGTTAAATCCCTGGCTGAACTCATGCTGATATTTTTAAAACCTATCAAGATCAGATAAGTCCTTCTTGGCATCACTTTATCTTTGGTTTTATGAAGTTAAAGAATAAATACACTACATTTCTACATCCCTGATTCCAAAAATGTTGGCAGGCCATGTAAGATATAAATAAAAACAGGATGCATTCAACTGAATAGTGTAAAGACAAGATATTTAATGTTTAAACTGATTAACTTCATTGTTTTTTGTAAATATATATTTATACTGAATTTGATGCCTGCAACACGGTCCAAAAATGTTGAGGCAGGGGCATGGCACCACTGTGTGACGCCACCTATTCTTTTGACAGTGTGATCTTGAATGCTATATCTTAGGCAACTGCACTTGAGTTTCTTGAAGACGTTTCACTTTTCATCCAACAGTCTTCCTGAGTTCTGAAGAAGTTTAAGAACTGAACAGAGAATAGAAGGAAATGTCACGTCAACTCTGCATGGCCAGCTACCCACCATTATATAAAAATCGTATCAGAAATGTGCCTCCAGTGACTGACCGGTGGCCTCAGTTGAGGTGAGCAGCGCCTGCAGCCATAAGCCTGTTCTCTACTGATTGACCTGGGCTCACCATCTTGGCTCTACACCAGTCTGTGTGTTGTTTTGCCTGGCTTCCTGTTGGAAGTCGGTCTAGGCACGGTTGAATCCTGCAGCCAAACTAACCAGGCTAACAAGAGGACTTTGGATCGGCTCTATGAGGTCTTGTGTACCCTGTGTATTATATTATCTAATTCAGTTAATCACTGTAGTGGGAAATTCCTCCTAAACGACCATGTGGCTCAAGCTCAGTTTCCTGGCTCAGCTCATGTAAATTCCTCCACTAATACACCAGCAGACCTCGTTCTGACTGGAATATTATTTGTGATGGGTGCCTCTGTGTCCCATGCAGTGTTGTGTGTCAACTTGCTGTCCAGACAAGATCTCTCCACCCAGGACACACACAGACCCCCAACACCACAGCCTGGAACCAGCTAATGGCCCTTCTCTCCTCGACATAATCCTTTTTTCCGAGGGGGAATTATAAGGATCTGTTTTCCTGTAATGTAGGAAACCCAAGGAGGACAGATCGGGCCCCCTTGTCATCGGCCCCATAATGGCCCCTGATGGGCCCTGACTATCTGGAGTTGAACTGTGACCTTCAAAGAGGGGACACAGGAGATGTAGGTAAGAAAAATATGATGGGTGAGCGGAGAAGATGGACATGGGGAGCAGGGGACGGAGGCGAGAGAGGGCCAGTGAGTGACAAAGGCAGGTATAATCAGGTAATTACATCAGATAAGATAGAGGAAGAGAAGGAGAGGAGAGGTGGAGTGTTGGGAGACACAGAAGAGAGGATGGATGACGGCTGTCAGAGGCCCTTCAGGCTCTATTAGGGAGAGACAGAGAAGCAGAGACAGTCAGGTATCAGATGTACAAGGGGGGAAATATGGGAGGAAGATCACTGACATCGGGAAATATTTCGGAAAGCGATTTCAATGGGAATGATGAAAGCTTCCAAGGTTCATCTGCCATGTGAATGCTTCGCAGAGTGACTGTAAGTGGCAGCTTCCAGGCAGAGTTTAAGGTTCCTTGACTCTTTCTTGAAATCAAGCCGGGTTTTAGCTAAAACGTACCCAATTAAGTTCACATTTTCACCACTCTACATTGTGTGTATCCTTACAGGAGACATACTATGCACATTTTCAGGTTCATACTTGCATTTTTGGTTTGTACTGGAACATGTTTACACGCTTTAATTAGGGTTGGGCTGGTATAAAAATTTTAAACTGATTTGATATTAAGCCAAACACCACACTGGATCGCTGTACCGAGTTTTACCAGGTGTGGCTTGACTCAGCAGCCGCTCCCCATTGGAACATAATAACACCGAGTTCCAACAGCAAACAAGCATCTACCTATCACGTTACATCACCTAACAACGGAGCCCTCTGTCCACAATGAATCCACTGAATATGCACTTCATGTAAACAAACCACGTAAATATCATCTGTTTGCTCGAGGTCAGACTGGAGAGGTAATCGCCTAAAAGATGGATGCGTAGCTTTCATGCTAACTTTGCATGTTTGTAACATTACTTACGACATAAAACACACATTTTATATTTCAATATATAATAAAAATTATATAGCATATAGCCAACGGCAACGGCAAGTAGCCTAGCTTGTTATTAGCGATGGTCAGTGGTCGTCAGCTTCCACCTTATTTTGTTTTTGCAGCTCATTTTAACTTCATGAATCAACCATTCCTTGTACATTGCCATGTGTTTACACCCAGCGATAGAATTAAATAGAAACATGGCGTCCAACAAAAGTTCAGCTCAAAACAGCAAGGCTACATCTCTCATGGTTAATTAGGATGCCTCTTTTATAGGCTTCAAATCCAAAATGTTGCCATATTGGTGCGGTTTTACTTTCGAGAGACTTCCATGTCTCCTCTCATCACCCCCAAAAAACAAATGAACTTTCTAATAAACAAACACAGCATGTACTGCCTGTCAGACACTAGTTGCTGCATTAGTCTGTATATAAAGAAACATACGTAATATAATGTTATTCACACTGTCATTTTCGGACCAGTAACGGCAAAACTGGAAATCGACCTTTATCAACACTTTATTTTCCAATACTGTCTTTGCTGGAACACCTGTATTCACCCTTTATCTGAGACGCTCCATTTTAGTGCCTCTCTCTTTGAGCCTCCCTTCCCAAAAAACACAGCTGTCTCTGATTGGTCAGTGTTTCCAGGTCCTCCAAATCTTGGTGTCTCTGCACAGTCGTTGCAGCCTGGTTAATGACTTTAAAGGAGTATAGCAACACTTTCTACTGTGAAAAATCACCCTTAAAAGCTTCTTAACCAAAATCTTCACAACCTGGCGTGTTTGAGCAGGAATTTGATCCCAACGTTCTCTATGTTAGCATGTAGCTACATGTAGCAGTCTCTGCCATGTAATGTATGCACTTGCAGTAGTGTGCCTGGAGCAGATGATCATATAAACAAACCCGCCTTACAAAAAACTTTGGCCACACTGCAACATAATATAATTGATAGAAGATAAGTAAAAGCATAATATGTCCCCTTTAAAGTCTAACCAAGTATTGAATACATTCCTTTAACATCTGATCTGCTGAGTCTTGACAAAGTGTCTCCATTTTAGCTCAGTGATTTATGAGGATTAACTGAAAATCTGTTTACTTGCCAACAGTCTTTACAGATCCCAAAAACCTGTTTCCCCAATGTCTTTTTTCTCTAAAAACAAAGACAGAGTCAACACTTTGAAACAACAGGTATGGGTGCTACTATTTTCAAGCAGCATGGAAACAACATAGATTAAAGGGGACCAAATTTTAGTAAGTTACACTAAGACGGAAGATTTAGCTCTGCTCTATATACTGTATTGCATTCTTTTTTTTAGCTTTTAAAGTTTATGGGTGAAGGAGTTAAGTGATATCCGAGACGTGGTTTGACCAGTATAGTCAGCATTCTGTACACCTCTATACAGCAAGAAATCTACTGTATGTGTGTCCGTGTGCATGTGTATGCGCAGTTGGCTATACCTACTGTATTGCAAAGTGTGTTTTTGCTTCCTGCACTGGGGTCGACCTCAAGCGACAACAATAGGTGCTGAGAGCTTTAACAACCTGTCAGTGCGGTTTGGCAATTTTGTACCAGTCATTAAAGCCTTTGTCAGAAAAAAAATATGAGCCCTTGCACATACTTATAAAAGAGTTTACCTCTGTGGTAGCTTTAATACACAGGGACTATTACGCCCTTTGTGTAACTTGTATTAGGTACCATATAGTTTAGTTAAGAGAAACATACGAAATAATGCAAATAAATACAAATATATTAGAAGTAATTGTTCCTTTTACTTTGCTAGCCTTCCCACATTTCTTCAATGAGATGCAAGCTACAAACACAATCAATATCAATAGGTTAGCTGTGTCAAAAGGTCCCAAAAGTTGACACCAAGATTTTGTGTTTTTTATTTGCCCTGCAAAATCTGCCAGTGTTGGTGGAATCAAGGGGGTTCAACCGGAAACTATATGCCACAAACTGCAAAAAAAATGTCCATCAGAGCAAGTCACTTAGTCAGTAATAGGGTGTAAGTAGATATATTAAATAATTACATCATATACTTTGACTTGTTTTAATTGCAATGATTTAGTCTAGTTCTAGACTACTCACCCGTGAAGTCTTCCAGGCACTCGCAGGTGTACCCTCCCTCTCTGCTGCGGCATCTCCCATTGTTCTTGCAGGGTCCTGAGTAGCAGAGGTCGATCTCCGTCTCACAGTAGTCCCCAGTGAAACCGAGTGGACAGCGGCAGCGCAGCCCGTTGATGGGGTGGATGGGCCGAAACAAAACCGTGTTGGAGGCGATGAAGGGAGGGGAGCTGTCAAACTTCAGCACCGACACACACTTCATGTAGTTCTCACAGGGCTCCCGCAGGCAGATGTTGTCATCAAACGGCAACACCTGGAGAGAGAAGAAATCTCAGCCTTAAAATGCTAGTTCAGTTTTTGGAGAATTTAATATTTTGCACTTGAGTTAATGTGTACATGTGCATTTACCTCCTGAGAGGATATGAGCCTGAGCAAAGTCCTGTTGAGGTAGATCTGCTCCTGCAGCTCCTCAGAGGGGAAGAACGTCCCTTTACCAGGTGCACCTCCGGGCTGCAGTGCCGAAAAGGTCACATTGAGGATGGAGCCTTGCACGTCGGTGTCGTTTTGAATGTTGAACACGAACACCGCTTCCCGTTTGGTGGAGAGCACAGCCGCCACGCCCTCAAGAAAGAGGCTGAGCAGGGGAGAGAGGAAGCGCTCCTGGGACATGTTCTCCAGACGCACCGTGATGCTGTTGGTCAACATGTCGTCAGTGATGATGGTGACTCGCAGCGTGCAGAGGGCCATAACAGTATGGAGACCATCTGGAAGAATGAAAGAGGAGACATTTTCGTTTACACACTTGTGCACGCTGGTAGCTGTGAGTGGCAGTAAGGGGTAACAAAGCAACAGGCTGACATAGAACAGATTTAAAATTTTGTAGTATAATATCAAGAAATTCTTTACATTAACAGCAGTAAACTGCAGTCTGATAGACTACTACTAACTAAGCATGGTGTCATTCAGTCTAAAATGCTAAATATAACAGAGACATAAGGCCCAGTGTGTCCTTAGCTATGAGGTTAGGTTTCAGCAAGGTGAGTGCTTTCTGTGACACGGTGCATATCAACAAAGCAGATAAAGCCAGCAACAACATACACTTGAAAGCCAAAGGTGTGCCCAAGGTTGCAACTTAGAGTAAAATAGTTCAGAAATGTCAACATCAAAGGTTAAAATCAAAGTCCATCTGACAGAAAAGGAAACATGGATTGTGCAAAAACAAATCATTATTGATCTGCACTACAATGCAACAGTAATGATTTACTTCCTGTAATAGGGTGTGTATATTTCTGCCACATATTTACAGACTAGGAAAACAGGAAAACATCCCCAAAATCCAACAAAGCAGGAGAGAGCTGATAACCTTGCCCTAAACTCATAGTAGCGCCTGGGACGCCATTATAACCTGGATGATGCTCAATAATGAATCTTTGCTGTAGATATTTTCTATGTACAGCTTCAACCGAATACTGCTTGGACACTATCCTATCTCTTCTGCTCTCTCTACGCTGCAGTTTAACAGCTTGACTTGTGTACTTTGTAACACTTTTGCCGCTAGATTGAATTAAGTAGTTGCGAGTCGGAGCAGATTCGGGCTGATTTAAGCCCCGGCTGGGAGTAATTGGATCAGTCTAGGATTTCTGCCCCTGGGGAGCGTTGGGTCTGGTCTCATACCTACTTCTGGCACAACTGTAAGCTCTGGTGCCTATGGAGGGAAACAGAAGGCTATAGGCTTCAGAGGGCACGGGGCTGGGTGAAATACAGCTGACAACAGGTGGTGAGGCCAGATGAAACTCGCAGGGGGGATAATACTGTTGATGCGGGGCAGGGAGATGGGTCGGATTGCACAGCTTTGCTGCACCATACCAAGCACATGAGTGTGTCATGTGTATGTGTGTGGGGTTTGGGGGTGAAAGAGTCATGATGAAGTTCGGCCACAGGTGCCCTGTCACTCTCAGACACAGATGAGGTCATTTCTCAGGACCCTGAAGTCACACACACGCAAACACACACGCACGGTCGATCAGAGCAGGGTGTGGACAGGCCAGCTCATCATACTAGTCTCGGGCTAACTGCTAACCAGACTGGAGGTCAAATCCAACTGCACTAGGATGAATAACTCACAATGGGACACAACATGAGGGTCAGTTAGTTCAGTGCAGCCAAACTACTGCTACATCTGTAGTGGGCATAAATCACAATGCATGGGTGGCAACAGAGCGACAGAAAGCACAGAGACAAATGCACATTAACAAGTCACTCTGCAGGACAGTGACATTAAGCAGCAGCTGTTGTGAATTGGGCTGCTGTAATGTGCTGTAATGGAGGCGCTCATTCAACGCAGAGCTGAATATCTGTCAGCTACTGTGTGTTTATTTCTCCGCAGCGCTCCACACCTGTCTCTCCCTGTAGGTCGGGAAAACACTGTGATCCCACTTGCTGCTAGACATCCATCAGCTGACAGTTTACACACACTCGAATACCCACATCCTGCATGGCAGAGAAATGCACACTGACATGATGCTGTGTATGCTGTGTATGTGTGTACATACTTATTATTCGATATTCCATTTCTGCCTATATATCCCCTTAAATCCTACAAAGTAGACGTTTAAGTCTATGAGTTTTTCTTACCTTAAGACACACACACTCAATGCTAAGTCCAAAAAGCGCACCAGTTGTATAAGGTCACTTTAAATAAGTCTGTAACCAAGTGGTTTCTGACACAATCTGTTACCACACACTCTCTTTTTCATTGACATGTATTCATTCTCATTTCACGCCTAAACACACAAACTACACACTGACAGCAATAAGGCCTTTATGCGATGACTGACACCGGACTTCATCACCTATTCTATACATAAGCCCAGCTATTTCCTGGCTAAGTAAACTGTGGCAGATTAGCACGCCGATACAGTCAGTGCTCCGAAAATTATTTGCTTCAGGGGGTGGGAAGGAGTTGCACAAAGGGAATCCAGGAGTCCAGTCAGCAGCGGATTCAAAAATGACCGATCATGGCGGATCAAAAGATCATGGACATTTGTAAAGCAGAATTCATAGGGCAGAAAAAGACAAGGGCGGTGCTAATAAAAACCAACTGAGATCGACTATGCAATACATGCAGCACCAATTATAACCCACGTAGTGTGATGTGTCAATTTTTAAATACTGCTAGATGAAGGAAAAATCTCTTATCTTTCTAAAAAAAAAAAAAAAAGATACTTAGATTTTAGACGTTTACACCAAAGTTGTTTGTTTCCTTTCTCTTTTCCCAACCCGCACTATTTTTAGAACCCACCAGCTGCTAGCATGGGATCACACACACATGCAGAGGATGGGTTGAACCCTGGAAAGGGTGTGTCACGGACAGACGCCACGGAAAAAAAATTCTATGTGTAAAGGCATGCCACCACACACACACACACACACACACACACACACACACACACACACACACACACACACACACACACACACACACACACACACACACACACACACATATGTGCCCACCAGCAGACAAGCACATCAGACACACAGGTTTAACAGGACTTACTACTACTGAGAGCATTTTAATAGATGACCGTCGGAGTGGAAACAAGCATCAAAGCTGCTGCGTAATCTCAACACTTTTGAAGTATCATGGGTAAATTGTTTATTAACTAGACACATCCACTTATCTCTGTTAGCTGGCATCTTTACAAGCGTCCAAACACTCACTGGATAGCTAAGATCAGCAATCTGTTTACAGCATGTTATGATCTGGTTATTACACTTTTACAGCCTTAAAGCACTGATAAATATGAATCTAATGATTATGATGTCTCAAACACGTTAATCCGAATCACTTCATTCAGTAGTTTCTGTTTAGTTAACTGTATTACTATCAACAGGCCACACATTTAGAGTCCAGCACTGAGGGCTGCAGAGGTGATAAGAGCTGTTAATGACCTGTGAAGCAAGCCGCAAAAACGACACACTCGTGTTTGTGTATCAGGACAAATGACCACACACTCGTGCACTCTCACAAAGCAAGTAAATTTGTCCATCAACTGTCAGTGTGCGCCCCTGACCACATGGTTCTGTCAAACACACACACACACACACACACACTCACTCAAACACACTAACCACAAACAGAGGTCTCCGTGGTTTGTGCTCGATGTAACCACCCTAAATTGTTGACACAAAGTCTGTCCAGCTGTCACTGCGAGGGACAACCACACACAGCTCCTGATGACACACACAAACACAAGTACAATATATGCAGCATAATAGAGAAAGCAGTGGTGTGGAGCCCAGTGACATGACTTGAGTCACAAATTTGATGGCTTTAGACTTAACTTGCCAAAATCAAAAAACTTTAACACCAATGATTCGTTACTTAAAAACCCCAGCCGAAATGTTAAAAAGTATGCCACAAATCGATTCATTTCCCTTCATTCCCTAAATCAATTAATGTTAAAGCTAATAATTTTATTTCCTATAGATATAAACATGCAATGCCACACATTATCATTCTAAAGATAATATCTTACAAATTTGGGAAGAGAAAGTTAGACACTTTTCCAACGTGAGATGAGATCAATACACCAAGACAGGGCAGAAATATATAAATGATATTTTGTTGTGCTTCATAGTGCTGTATACTTTCAAAGTGTAATGTCAGCACTACTTTTTTTTGAGGAAGTTCAGTCACATTTGTTTAAAAAAAAAAACATAATTACTTGGTATAGGCAGATAATAAAGTAAAATATAAATGCATTAATATATGTCAATATAAGTTTTGGACAAATTTATAATTAAATCAGTTCAGCACATTTGAGATTTAAAAAAAATCTTTTTGCTAGTCAGCTGATTTTCAAGTTAACAGCGTTATTTTGAAAGGAACTAGGAGGAACTAACTAACATTTTAATAATGACACTATTACCAAACATGTTACATGTGTAGGCTTCATAAATAAAATGGTATTGAATTGAATTGAATTAAACTGAAAGTGAACATGTTACATGTCTGAGCGCCTGATCTTAAAAATAACATTATCAAGGATTCAATCGTCCATATCTGAAAGTACAGCAGTCCCAATTTATATGCAAGACTGGGCATTTCTTTTTGTAATGCATTCCTTATTGGTTTGCAGATACATGTAATAGACAGACAACTCTGGTGGCCCCAACTCCAATGTGTAAAATCAACACCAGTGTTTATTCAGTTAGTGAGAGGGACGGTCAGAAAAACAACAGAAAACAAACGACATGTTTGTAGCTCCGACAGGTTTCAGCGAGGTGACAAGCCCACCAGAGAGACAGTATTAACCTCTTTCACCAACAATCCATGACCTCCTAAAACCCTGCTGAAAGCTAAAATCCAGGCTACGCATTCTTCTCCGATAAAAGGCTGCTGCTTTCATTTCATTCATCGAGATTTTCATTCTTTTCTTGTTGTTTTTTTCTGCCCACTGCAGGTTTTTACTTGGAAAACACCCAACCTGGAACTACTCCTTCCTTCAGTAGCTGTTGCTACTCAAGTTATTTCCATCCTGCTGACATTCATCATGACTAAAGAGAATAGTAATTGAGAGCTTAAATGTTACAAGCTCACAGGAGGCCAGCCAGTATAAAGGCAGGAAGCCTATACGACAGGGCGTTGTATTGCCATTTTTTCACCCTGCAACACTTTTTAACTGCACAGTTAAAGTTTTACGGCGGAGCAGCCGGTAACAACTGTTGTCTGGTACTTTTTAAATCCCAGCGAGCAGCGGACAACTTTCTCCCCCTCTCCCTCCCTTTTGAGGTAAAGGGTTCAAATATTTGAATCAATACAAAGCCCGTAACCTGAGTGGCTTCCAGCCAGTCACTGAGCAGAAACTCAACTGCCAGCTCGGCCTTATTGGACACACCTGAACACCCCCAGCCTATCAGGAAGAGCAAACAAACACCGAGCTTGACTTTAAAGGTGATCAAACACATGCAGTCTTTGAACAGTACACTCTGGCTACATTTCTCCGTCTCCTTTCTTCTCTGTTTCCAATAAAACATCCCAGGCGTAGGAAACGCTGCCCAAAACAATAACTTCTCTCTGAGCTGGGTTCAATAAAAAAAATAATTTCTCATCTCCCTGCTTGTCCTCTCATCTACCTAATCTCTCATTGTGTGCCCATATTCCACTAAAACATTTCACTTTTCCTCAAAGGAAGCGTTGCCCTCAATAGCGATTCCAAACGTTCTGTTCAGAGGCCAACAAGATGTCAAGTCTCATCTCCCTTTCTCTCTTTTTTTCTCTCTCATGGCAACCAGCGCCAACATCAGATCACATATCAGCAGCCAGCAGACATGCTGACAGACATCCTGTATGCTGGAAGCAGAGGGAAATCACCCTGCAAAAATCACACTGAAGTTAACTTAATCAAAGCATCGTCAATCAAAAGATGTAAAGGCGGCTCTGCAGAGAAGACGGGCAAAAATAAAGAGATTAACGAGAGCAGGAAATGTCTCGAGGACTTGAGTATGAATGACTAAAAACAAACTATTAGTAAGCCACAGAACTGATCCGGCTTAACTCCCACTCTCTCTATGCAACCATCTTACCATATCACACAAAATAAAACAAACATTGTAAGAGAATGATCTATTTTTCTTGAAAAAAATCAAGAAAGATGGCACAGAAAAACACCACTCATGGCAGCCTTAATTGGAGCCCTGGCAGCTCTCTGGCATGATGTCATGAAATGCTATCACACTTTAGTTCCACTTTCCTTGATGAAGGTGCAGGTGGAATACACGGGGCAGGCGTTATTCTATTAGCAGCAAATGAAACGGCACTGAGCAAACACTGCCTCCTAGGTTCGTTTTTAGCCACCTAGAATAACCAATACCCTTTAAGTGTATGCTATATTTAAAATATTTTCACCCCTTTACCTTACTGTCAGTTACTTTAGAGCAAGTTGCTGGTCTACCGCTGCCTTGATCAGTTAGTGTGCAAGGTAAAGCAGTGAAAATATCACTAATATAATGCACATTAAAACTTTTATTGACCTTTCTTGGTGGGTCTTATTAAGTGTGTTTTAGGATCTTTTGCGGAGGGGGCCCATCGACAGCACTGCTTAGCCTAGCTTCGATTTGGTTTATCAAAGTCACTAGCAAAGCAACCTACATAAAATAAGCACAGCAGAGAGACTGCTAAGCTAAGCTAACTGGCTATAGCTTTATATCTGACATATGGATAGACCTATGACGGTGGTATCAATCTTCTCATCCAGCTCTTGGCACAGAAGCTAATAAGCGACTTCCCACACTTTCAAACTTTTCCTTTAAACAACTGCACTTCTAATTCAAACACTGTGAGGTATAATAGCATTTAGTATAACACTACTTCACAAATTCCCATCAGCAAGTGTGTGTTTTAATTATTTAGCTTGTTTGGCTTTAACAATGGCACAGAGGTGATTTCAACTGCAAACAAAGGCTAACCAAGTGTAGATGATTAACCACAGGAATGTCAGAGGCAGCAGGTTCACAGATACAGACTGGGGAAAAAGAGAGATTTATGGGCTGTCAGAAATAAATCTATAGGACCAGACTCCTGCCGTGAAAACATTTTTCACATCAAAGGGGTACAACACCAGCACTCTGACGATGATTTCTGTAGGGATAACAAAGCCAAAACTTTAGGCCGTCGCACTTCAAGTACAATAACAGCCACTGACATCTCGCTGTCACCTTAATCGCAGCTTCACATAAGAACTGACAGAGGCGCGATTCTACTCTACAACCTCTGTCAGCTTACACTCAACACCGGAGAGCTTGTATCTGCTGGCACTCATCTGCTGGTGCATGTGTTGTACGCTCGCTCATATCTGGAAGCACTCAGCGAAATACCCTCTCATCTCCTTCCACAAGCTGTTGGCCGTATTCTCTCTCAGGTATGCGTGTCTGTCCGTAAAGTGTGGAGGGCAGAGGGGGATAAGCTTTGAACACAGACACATGGAGATAAACTTGACGGACACAGAGGCCGCTGGGCAGTCGGACAGGGGTGAAATCTTTAAAAAGGGAGGGAAACTATGGACACAGACAGCGAGAGGAAGAGTATGATGTATTGTTTATTTAATATGCAGTGTGAGTACGATAAGAGGAATGAAAACAGCAATAAAGAACTGCGGTAGATAGATGCAGGGTTACGCAGTGTGTGTGCGTATTTCACTTCCCTCCTGTAATGCAGGAGACTGATTAACTGTAGTGGCAGAGCTGCAAATTGTGTGCGCATGTGTGCGACCATATATCAAGCCTGCACACATAAATACACATAAACACACAGCTGTCACAGTCTAATTTCCCCGCAACACCTGCAGCTCCTCAGGGGGCCAAAGACCTCCCCTCCTTCCATCTCGTCTTCATCCTCCACTCACTGGAGTGACCACACTAGTGGGATTAGCTCTCTCTCCGTCTCTCCTCGAGCTTTCCTAGAGTAAAAAGTGGCAGCCGGCACACAAAAGACTCCTTTCACCCAGGCAGCGAGTAGTGAGAGAGCGTAGGGAGTGTGGGTGAGGGCTGGGTGGGTGTGTGCGCTGGGGTTGTCAGTAGGATAATATCCCAGAGAACAGGTGGGATTACACGCAGGCACACCGACTGAATCAGGATCAGTGATTGAGCCAATCAAACAGCCCTGAGACCAGGTCATTCACATAAGGGAACCCACAACAAAACTTTTCACTCTCTCTAAGATGACAAACTTTGACAAAGAGACATCCTTAATATTTAAGTGTTCCTACCAGTTACTTTATAGCAAAGCAGTTCTTCTGGATTTCAGTGAGGGTTTTTTGTGCCGATACCAATACATGCCTATTAAACGTTCCACAAGCTTCTCCTTTGGAACAGAAGTCAGTTCAAGTCTACCACCTGCTTGGCCTTTGTTTTCAGATCTGGACACATCAAATGTCTCTAAAATGATCACGAAATCACTAAGAGAACATCAGCACATCATTGCTATCAGCCGATTGTGGCTTTTAAATGAAATATCGGAATCGGCCAACATGCTAAATCTATTGGTATATCATCAGTATCGCCCAATATCAGCTTTAGAATGAACTATTAGAATCGGCCAACATACTTTTTTCTTCATTTGGACAATGGATGACTATTACATAGACTGAAAAGTATTGTATTCCATGTCTCCATATGCTGTTGGGCCTCATGATAAGAGTATGCATGTATAATATGATGTTAATTCCAATACAGAGGAGACTTGATGATTACTAAAATTAGGCAGGGAAAAAAAGTGGATATATCGATATCGGTTACTGGTCAAATGAGTTGTTAGTTGATATCGGCATATCGGATATCAGCAAAAAATCCAATATCGTGCATCACTAGAAATTACTTTTTGAATTGGTTTGAAATGAGGAATAAACCACGTATAAACCAAATTTCATATATATCCTTTTCTATTTTATAATGATCTGGCAATATTTCATTAAGTTCGGGAGCTTCAAGTTGCAATAGTTTGCAGACTGGTTCGGCTTTCAGGTGCAGCTTGATCAGTTCTCACTTGATGTCTTCCAGAGTAAAATCTTTCAGGAAAACTGAGTACACATGATTTAGAGTAGTCTGGGCAACATTGTCATTGAATAAACTCACATTAAGTGTGCGTATTTGAAGACTTGTCCTGTTAACACAACCCCATTGGAAAGAGTGGACTCCTCGGATCCACTCGCCAATCCTGCTCTGTGTGTCTAAACATTCTCAAGGCAAAACGGCCCAACATTCGCCAAAAATCTGGCAGCGTAAAAGGGGCTACAGAGGGTTCTAGCAAAAGAATACAGGATAATCTGCGAAAAAGTTGAACCTGGCTTTCGATGTAACACCTAAATGCCACGTTATCTCAGGTGTCGCATTGGCCAATCACATACATACAATACCTTGACCGCATCAGCTACATAGTGAAAGGTCAATGTAGGCAGCACAATAGCAGCAGTCTGTCCCAGCGTAATAACAATCTAGTTAAAAAACACTGACAACGACAGACGCGAAAATCTCTTTTCATTTTGCCCCGACAACTAAAGACAAGATGAAAACACTGACTCTGCTCGGGGGAACAACCTAAGTAAGATTACAGTGGCCAGAGCATTGGTTGTCCTTCTTTTTAACCAGCTGTGTTAATGAGAAGCTTGCCTTGCTCCATTTAGATGCTGTTTTTAACAGAGCCAAGCTAGCCTCAAACATCTGTTTCTCCTAAAACATGATTTATGCTTTCTTAAGACTCAAAACATAAACTAATGAATTTGGTGATCATTTAATATAATTCAGTTGAAATTCTAGTTCCATGTAAAGTAAATAAACGTGATGTTTCCCAGCTAATGCTCCTCTCCTCTGCCTTAATGACGCAGTTTACTTATCTTCATAGCTCCTGATTTACTGAATTGGAGTTCTACTGAGTGAAACATGAGGCCACATTTAGCAGAAGGATAACTTAAGGCATTCAGTTTTCTATGATTTAAAAGAAGTGCCTTAAATCATTAACACATTATCAGCATAGATGGCTAAACACACAGTTTAAGGTGTGTTTACTACTCACAGATTCTATCAGCAAAATCCATTACTGTATCATCAATTATGACTAAATCTTGACAAACTGTGCTCTTTAAAATTCTTGTCAAAAACAACACTGCATCACTCTGTATCGCTTGCAGTTGAGGTGTATCTGTTCCATCAGACAATACATGGTTGAAACACATCTGGTGTAACCAAGATGTTAGAAACCCTCCGCACACTGCGATAATGTGAAACCTTTGGCTTGGCACACGAGGGAGTTCAGAAGCCTGCGCCGCTGTATCAACTTCTCCTCCACCTTCACTTTTAAGCAGAATGGACTTTCACAAGCCCTCCACAAGTGCCCTTAGTGGCTGTACTTAAGCGGAGCACTCGGGGGCATCGAGAGCCAGGCCAAAAACCGACCCGGCTAGAATATCTATGTCCCATTTAGGATCCCTGGGAGAGAGGGGTGGGAAGAATAGGAGCACTGTTCCTGCCCAGACAATACCAAACGAGCCCGGATGAGGAGGCCAGACAATGCAAGACGAGCCCAAATGAACGCCTGGCTTGTTTGAGTGCCTGAGGGTTGACTGGTATTAGCGCACTTGTTAGCTCATCACTTGTTTGCCAAAGAAGGTAATTAATCACGAAAGATACCAGAAAGAGCTTGATGAGCGGGGTGCAGATGTGGACAGGAGATTGAAAGCAGAGATGGAGGTCGGAAAGACATCGGGCATGTTGTTGTGACAAGGTTTGTGATGATAGAATCAGCAGCTGGTAGCGAACATCACATTCTGTTGTTAACAAGTTTGATAGGGCGCCCTCGGGACTGAGAGAAGCAGAACTGGGAGGTGAAAGAAGAGAGACGGGAACATTGTGGGAAAGTGGATTAGGCCATCCAACCTGTGCAAATCAATGAGAGATAAATTCTTTGTCCACTAAATCAGGTGAGTGTCATGCGGTGCTTACTTTGCTCGGCTCACACAAACTCAATTATAACATTTCAGAGCATAACACCAGTTAGAGCGCAGAGAAAGCCCCGGCCTAACAGCACCACTATCAAGCACCATTAGCGCTCTAAGTGTGCAGGCGATCTGAGGCACTATCAAATCACTCTCGCTGCAGCACTGTTTTCATAATAGATTTTAAAACACTATTAAATCCACTTAGCTGCCCCACTCAGTCTTTCAGCTGTGTCAGCCGTTCCTCTCCCTCCCCACGCCTCTCTCCTGAGTAATCAAGGTAAAGCCTCCCACTTCTTCTAATTAAAGGTTCAAAGGTTGCAGCTTCCAGGTGTCGTCTGGCTCTATTTTCACCATGAACGTAATGGCAAAAAACAGACAGAAACATCTCCCCTTTAGGCGAAGATGTGGGCCAGGTTTTACCCCACACAGTCTGAAGGTAAATTAACAAGACAGCAAAACGATCTGACAGCTGAGGGACAGTTTAATTGAAGACTTGCAGCGCAAAAAGTAATTTAACCGTCACTTTTAATTAATCATCCAGTGTCTATCAAGGATCTTGTGGTAAAAGTGTCATCCTGTTTTCCTAAAAAGATATCACAATTTGTTTTTAGTGCTATGTGTAATTTAATAACTGTAGGTGTCTTTTTTTTTTTTTAAGGTGGATGTTAAATTGTAAAGACAGACATGTTAAGCGCAGGAAGGGATTAACTCCAGCACAAGTCCAAACGTGTCACCTCCAGTAGGTAGCCATTAGACCCTGACATCATGTAAAACTACAATGAGCATCATTATGACCTGTCAGAGCCGGGAGATGAAAGGAAGCAAACTATTTCACATCAGAAATGTTTGGTTTTAAAGAGCTCTGGTGCTTTTGACAAGTTTGTTAGCGTAATTTATTGGTTTGTTGTTGTGAAAGCTGCCAGTCGACCCAAGACCTCCTTCACTGTCAAGTGGCGCAGTTCACTGGTGGGGTTAAAGCACAGCAACCGAACAACAGGATTTTTTGATAGCAGAAACATGATAGTAACATTAATGCAAAGAAGCTTATCTACTGCAGAGCATTCTCTTACAATAAATGTTGCATTTTCTCAAAATCATTTTTGCGCTCTTGTGTAATACATTTTGCCTTCTCGGAATAACTTTTGCATTCCCTGGCAAGGTTTTTCTGTTCTGTCGCAAGACATTTTTCATTCTCTTGCAGTATGTTTGTGTTCTTTCACAATAAACTTTTGCGATTTCTCACAATCATTTTTGTGTTCTCCTGCAGTACATTTTCTCCTTTCATTCCTTCTTAGCCTTACGTTTATTTCCGCGTAGCTGCTGAAATGGCAAAAACACTTGAAAACAATTAAGTTCAAATATGATCTTTAACACCATCTCACCAGAGTGACAACACAAATGTGCTATGATCAGATTCAGATCCGTTCTGTAACCCGCAACCTGTATATAAACCTATATATGACATTGATTTGTTAAGTTTTTATATCTTAACTGGAAAGTTTGCTGTCAGCCCCTGCTGTTTTCACCTTATCCGCTGCAGCAAAACTATTGAAACTGAATGCAAAAATATTACAAGGTCGCACAGAAGTATTAAGAAAACACAAAACATATTTCAACATACTTTTTTTTTTTTGCGAGAGAACGCAAAACATATTTTGAATGACTGCATTCTTGTGCTGAATAGGAAGCAATACACAATCTATTAAATAATTTTAGTTAGTTTAATTGTGTGCAAATAAAAGAACCAAAAGAACACAAATACTGTAAAAAACGACATCTCACCAAACACAAAAACATCTAAAATCTAAATGTATGCAAAATCATTAAACCTACATCAGGAAGTGAAGTGGGGGACATGACCCGATATTCAAGCAGGAGGTCTCTTTTTCATCCTGCTTGTACATGTGTGTCATCATTATTGACATACAAGACACAGTAGGTTCACCTATATATGTAGGATTTTTAGTTTTTTAGATTCACATGCACAAAAACACCTACATGCAGGATAGCTGGTGTCTACTAATGTATCACTATGGTGAGTCCTCTCTGGTGATTAGTGTTAGCCCGATTAGATCGTTTTATAGTCATTATTCAAAGGTGAAGAGTCAAACAGGCCTTTCTCTGTTTCGTAGGAGAGAATCACTCAACTATAACCAGGAATGCACACACACACACACACACACACACACACACACACACACACACACACACACACACACACAAACGCTATCTATAGGCAGCGGGGCTTAGTCAACACTCGGTCATGCTCTGCTGCTCTGCACACACACAATATCCTCAGACAAAAACACATCACATTTCCACCTGCCCATAAAAACAAACACACGTGTATACACACTCACAAATGCAGAAACACTAATCATACACTCGTAACATGCTCGTATGCGCGCACCGCTCCTCCCCACCTGCTTTAAGTCACTCTCTTCAGCATTGATCTCATTTGATAAGCCAACGGAGGACAAATAGTTGGTTTGGTGGGGGGGAGCACGCTGATCAAAAGCCGCCTCACAGGTCGGCCTGCACCGCTCTCTTAAGAGCTACCCAGCCATGAATGGCCTAATAGGGCCCAAGTATCCATTACACTGACACTAGATCCCGTCTTTCTCTCTGCCACTGTCGTTAGCTGCTCTCTTCCCTCGTTCATCCTGGCTCTCGTTCACACATTTGTATTTTTTTCATTCACTTCTATTACACATGCTTTATTGGTGTAGTAAAATATTACGATTTCAATTGCCGCAGCAGTTTAAAGAAGCAAAATATCTATCTGAAATCAGTATAAATACAAAAATAAAATAGTGAATAATAAAAGGAGTATATTCTAGACATAAACTTAAGCTTTTTCTGGCCATTTCTGACTTTCTTTCCTTTTCTTTCTCCGTCTCATTCCCACTCTCCACTTTCCTCAGTCTCTTTCTCTCTGAGGAGGTGTCGGATTACAGTTATTGTTGGTGCTGGTTACTGATAAATAGGGTGCCTAGTTACCAGCCAACGCACGATTGGCTCTTTTGAACAAAGCAGGGTAAAAAAAAAAAAAAAAAAAAAAAAAAAAGGGAGGAGGGGCGGGGTGGTGTGGTGTAGGGAGGTCGCCCTGGGAAACCATGAGACTTGTGTCAATTTAAATAGAGAGTCGGGCAACTCTCCAAGACATTTGTGTGTGTGTGTTCAAGTGTGTGGATGTGTGGGCGCATGGAGTTGTTTTGGTAGGACAAAGCTCGGGAGACAGTGACCCTTCCGACACCCATGAATACCCCGCCGACACCTGCTGAATGCCCGCTGAATACCCCCGTACTGCCTCCACCCCTGCTGGCATTAAAGTGGCACTCTGCCAAACTCCACCTCCTTACTAAGACACGGGCCGCCCAGCTAAGGGGACAATTAGACTCTTCAGTATGAGGTCGTCTCTAACCTGACACTATTGTCTTCTTTAAACTGAAATTTAATGTTATATTTTGGCACTTAGCTCTTATTGTGAAACTATTTTTATGTCTTGCATAAATAACATGAGCCACCACCAACGGTAGATAATGCACGTCCCTCTCCCCAGCAACGCTTTCCAGCTCTTCCTGGGGGACCCCAAGGCGTTGGCAGGCCAGATGAGATATGTAATCCCTCCAGTGTGTTCTGGGTCTGCCCCGGGGCCTCCTACCAGTGGGACGTGCCCAGAACACCTCCAACGGGAGGCGCCCAGGAGGCATCCTGATCAGATGCCCGTACCACCTCAACCAACCCTTTCCACACAAAGAAGCAGCGGCTCTACTGCGGGCTCCATCCAGATGTCCAGGCTCCTTAACCTGTCTCTAACGCTGAGATTAGCCACCCCCATGGAGGAAACTCATTTTGGCTGCTTGTATCCAAGACCACGTTCTTTCAGCCATTACCCATGGCTCATGACCATAGGTGAGGGCTGGGACATAGATGGACCAATAAATTGAAAGCTTTGCCTCCTGGCTCAGCTCTGGAACAATTTGACAATATTTTGGGAATGATTACTGGTGTCGACATATAACACCTAGAGACTTTAATTGTTCTATTCCCTCAGATAAAACTACCTGATAAATTAAGAGAATTACTGTAATGGAGCAATTAAGACCAGGAAAAAAAACATTTATTATATGTCATGATATTACAACCCAAATGGCACATAACATCAAGTCTAAAGTCCAAGTTAAGTTACAGCCTCAACCATTGATATCAACACATTGATTGTTGCCATGTCTAACCAGCTGATATCTTTTGATATTTGCCATGAATAATACTGCCTGGCTGGCAGTGAGTCAAGAGACAGGCATAAGAAAATGGAAAACGTACTAATAACATCTTATTTCGTGGTATTATTCGCTAAGCTAATACCTTGCAAACTAGCTTTCCATGTCCGCCACACCCGGCCCACATTCAGCACGAATATCATCTCAGCAAGTGACAGTCACTCACCTGTATTTACTCATGTGTGACCGTGCCCTCAAGATCTTAGTGGCATTGCGGTTATGACTCCACCTAAATAAGTTATTACTCAGCAGTGTTTTGCATTACTCTTCTAACTGATGCCTGAAATTAGTGCCTTAATTGAAGCATTAGGGTAATTAAGGTATTTATATGCAACTAAATGCACTGACATTAAATTGGTAATATGTCTTTGACCCAGCAGTGATCATCTGAAAGGGTTTGGGTAAAGGAACTAACTTCCAAATTACACAGAGCCTGTTCAAACAGTGATGTTACTACTCTGAGGGCAACCAAACATATCCTCCCCTTTTTTGTTTAACTATCCCCCCAGCAAGTGGCAGGGCTGCTAGTTACAAAGTTAGCCACCGGATGAAAAGAATACCTGCCACTTCTCACTTTATGTCTCCTGTCAACCCACAAGGCAGGAAAAAGTGACTCAAGCACCAAAGAATAGTGTAACTTTTACAAAAGCAGGCTGGTATAATTGTTAGTTTTCATTCCTAATTAGCCATGGTAAAACTCCCCAGATACCTCACCCTGTGTTCTCCTGTCGAGTATTTGAGGCCTGGAGGCTTGCTCTTAAGACCTGCTGTCAACTTCAGGAAGTCTAGAGAAACCCTATAAATTGTTAATGTATTAGCCGGAACTTTCAGGCTGTCAGAGTGAAAGCCAACAATTATCAGAAGACGGCAATACATATGCTGAGTGGCAAGATTTCACACATGGAGGCTTGTAAGCTGTCTTCAAAGATGTCTTCTTCAATAAATGTGGGAAATCGAGTTTAATTGAACAGTATGGAGGTCCATGAAGTTACAACCCTTGAGACTTTCATTAGACGAGGTCCTGGTTTTGACTATTTTGGCATTTTTAAGCAATAATCATTCATTGTGTTGACATTCTGTAGTTACCACTCTATAGACATTTCGGACTAGGTCGGTCAGTCTACAAATATTTGTGTGTAGTAGTGTTTTATATTATCTGTTGTTTGCACTGCTAACAGGTTTTTAAAAATGCTGGTTGCCAGTGCTGCACTGGCTCATGTGTTTTTATCCAGTCACCATACACTCATGTCACTCATGCTTCCTTCTGTGCTGGGAGAGAACTACAACCTACAAACTACAACCCATACAGTCTGTGGTGTGGTGAAGTCAAGCATGGTGTAATCCAATCAGAGTTAAGGTACTGGTGTTTTAATCTTTGAAACAATACTCAGCTCTACTTATAACTATGAAACTGTTACTCCAGTCCGAAAACGCCTTACGTAGCAGTTCTCATTGTTATTGGCAAAGTCAGCCATTCCTGCACTTGGTTCAGACTGCCTTAACATGCATGAGTGACTCACAGGAAACAACCAATATACCTTTTTAAGTTCTTCTCCAATGCCACTGCATACAACTGAAAAAATACTCTCATCAAGCTTACAAACATAAATATGTGTGTGTGTGATACTATCTTTGGGAAGCTGAGACTGCTCTCCAAATGTTTGGACTGACACACAGTTTCAGCACATGTAGTGTATCAGCTGTTGAAATGCTGTGGGCCAGTTGGTCACCCGGCCAAACATTTGCTCAATCAATGAGTCATTCATGAATCTATTCAGTCATTAAATCAGGCAGCCAGTGAAGCAGTCACATTCACTTATTCATTCATGCGTTCAATCCATCGGTTAGTCAGCAACCAAACCAGCCAGCAGATTGAAACAGTGTTGATACAGACGCAGATGGTGGGGCTCAGCCAGGCTCACAGCCCACCTGGAGCTGCTGGCTGCCAGCTGACCTCTTGATGTTTCTATCCTCTCCTGGCCCTGTGCCGTCACTGATTCAGCCTGGACGAGCCGCTACTGAAATACCTTACCCTCTCTCTTTCTCTGGGTTACAACAAAACAGCAGAGAAAGATTAGGGAGGGTAGCTCAGGTGCAATTCACAAAGACTGTTTGTGCGCCACATGTGTTTTATGTGTCTGGGTTTTATGGGCCCTTATTGGGTTTTACTGGCCGGGGCCTTCATCATGTTAATCTCCGGGGAACCTGCTAACTCCCAACGGTTTGTGTGCTACTGAAAGATGAAAATCAAGACAGGAACCACAGGGCCAAAGGGAAAGAGAGCAGGAATCTTTGCTTTCAAAACCAAAGAGAAACTGTACGCAAAGTAGAACTCACATCTTCATTACATCAGCTATAAAGCTATTTAAACAGAGCTCTTAACATCCCATTTACAAGACTATTCTCTCTGGAAGCAGTAAGTAGATGTGGCCATGATGGGGGTTGCAGACGTAGAGGACTAGGGGAGAAAACAGTGGTGTAACAAAGCGGTACGGTTGAGCGGAGGGGAATAATTCCTTCTCACCAGGAGATTCTTTGAAGTCAGAAAAAGAGGGAATGTAGGGGTAAAAAAAGGGAGATGCCCCCCCACCTCTTTCCCCTATCCCCTTCCTTCCTTCCTTCCTTCCCTCCTCCTTATTTCACCTCATTTTACTCCCTTCCTCTCCAGATTTGTCTAGCTCCCTCACTTTAACTCTTATCACAACCAGGACATCCATCCCTTCACCTTATATCTTCCCCCTCTTCTGTTTACTCCTTTCCCTCTCTCCTCCTCCCCTCCTCCCCCTCCTCCTCCTCCTCCTCCTCCTCCTGCTCCAGAGGGTCAGTTAAATGTCAATGTATTGTGCTCGGTGACACGGCTGACAAGAATGGTGTGTGATAATGAGTCAGCTTCAGGAAAGAAAAGGAGGGAGGCAGTGAGACGGATCAGTTTCTGTCAACTTACCAGTTTCTTTCTAGAGAATTTCCTTACCTCTGTGCATTTCAATTTATAAATTAGGTAATGTAGTTTCCTTAAAGTAACAAAAACGTAAGAGTTTTCTATAATAAAGTCTCTGTTTAACCCTTTGAAACCTGGAGCAACATCACTTCTCTTGTGCTGCTTTCAGATGCCTTTAGCAAGTATTTAAACCCTTGAACCCTGAGCAAGTTGGTGTAATTTCTTTCAAAAAAACATGCGGAAAAAGAGCAACTTGATAAGAAATGTTGCACAAATTGCACAAAATAAATAGGTTTAAGAAATTATTTTTAAAAAGCTCTGGAAAAACTATATTTACAATTATCATTATTATTTATTTAAGATAACATTACAGAATTATTATAATTTCTTCTTCAAGGTCATTTGTTTATTTGTTCTTAATTTTCATTCCTTTTTTCCATTAAAAATGTTTTTTTCTTGTTTTTAACTTAATTTTTTAAATAATATTTTTATTTATTTATTTATTTTTATTAATTTTTGGGGCATTTTTTATGCTCATTGCCTTCTTCCCATGTTTTTTAAAGAAACAAAGCCAAATTGCTCAGGTTTTTAAGGGTTAATGATGCCTTCCCAGGAGATCAGAGAGAGACGACAAACATCAAACCGGATATCATTTCAATGGAAGCATGCAAATCGTTAAAGTTAACACAACGTAATTTACGACCAGATGACACATAGCTCTCTTGCACAAGACAGAAACACATGCTACCTGGACAACTACTGGATAATAAAAATTACAGAAAATAATAAACACAAAATTGTTTTACTTTACTAGCTATACGGCATCACGCATATATGAGAGCGTACTGCATGTATATTCTGGGACTGAGCTTACTGGCCAATCACAACCAAGTTTGTGAAGTTCGTTACGTCATAGGCTCCGCCGTAACCTACTCCATCACTTATGTTGTGGCTGTAAAATGGTGGTTAAGTTCTTTTGAGCATCAAAATCCCAGTGAAATGAATTATCTCACTATCCAAATTAGATTGACAATAAGTAAATAAATCAATTAAAACCTTACTACCTGACTACTTAAATAAAATACATTAGTTCATATGTAGGTAGGGTTTTATTTTAGGACATCATCATTGTGAGGGGTTTGCAATTATTTCCTAGTGATAAAACTGTTGAATGTGTTAAATATCCTGCATCAAACACATAACTTGTGTGGGAACAGATTACTGAGTCATTTCTAAGCACCACTCTGGAGAAACATCCAATTCAGATTCACATAAATGTCCATCACAATGTGACAGTCCACATCACCACATAGTTTTTAGCATGGGTGGTCTCACTAGTTCTCACCAACGTTGACAAATTGACAGCATTCCTTGCATAAATTGGGGCAACAATTACTGTCAAAACACAATATAGCCAATTATATCAGCGTCTTATCATAAGGGAGGCAGCAGGACATAAGACCATCTTCAGATTCTATTTTAGGAAACAAAAGACTTTTGTTTGCTGTCCTCCTCTTTCTCAAACACTCTCTTCACTACAGTATTTGTATGTTTTATTATTCAACTGAAAGTCTGAGACACTGCTAACAAATAAAGGACTCCATCTTGGACGATGTGTTCTTCAAAATTACAGATTTCACAAGCTGCTTTGAGGGATACATTATTCTTCTCACCTTAAATTACTCCGTCTCCCTTGTCATCCTGCTCCTCTCTCGCCCTGTCCCTCCTCTTGTAAAGGTGGATTTATCAGGGTGGGGAAACAGTAAATTATGACTTCAGCTCAACCTGCAGGTACACGCCCCAACATCACACAACTATGTGGTCGACCCCCAAAGAGACAAATTTTAATTGTCCTACGAATTATTGCTTCAGCACTTTGCGTCAATCAGTCACAAATATAGAATATTTCTGCTCCTCAAAAAAAAACAGGTATATTTAAGTTATGGGGTTGTGTTATGACATGTTTTGATGTTTTCTTTTAATAAGACCAGAAGCTTTTCTGTCTCTCTGCTGACAGGATAGGGAGGATGCGATTGTTGTAGGCGCCTCAGTCATTTCTACAGGGCAATTTGCTCCACTTAATGTGTCTTGAGTGTGTATTTGAAGGTTAATAGACACTGCATGTGTGTGCACAATCATGACCGCACATGCACACACACGCACTCTTATGAGCAGCTCTCAGTCAAATTATAAGGATGTTTCTTGGTTTTGCTCGCAGGTGAAGTCATTCCTGTGGTGGAGGCCGGAATGTGGAGCCCATTAAGCAGGAAGATAAGTGACTTTTAGTAAGGCACAAACGAGAGTGTGTGTGTGTTAGACAGAGTGTGTGTGTTCTCCATTGATCCTGCATCTGTTCCAGGTAACTGATGTGGTTTAATCCAGGTGGGAGGTCCACAGTTTTCCAGAATAAGAGAGGGAATAATACAGTCTTTGAACGGTGTGTGTAGTTGTGAGTGTATATTCAGCCAGTAACAGAGAAACCTGCTTTGAGCTTAGTGCTAACGTCAGCAGGCTAAGATGCTCACAATGACAGTGCTGAGGTGTTGATGTTTAGCAAGTTACTTGCCATGGTCAGAATCTTAGTTTAGCATGTTGGCATATTAAAGTTTGCCCATTAGCACTTAACACAGCGGGGCTGCCCTCAGTCAGCGTACAGTGTGCTTCTGGAGATGTTTGCGCAGTCAGGCACCGAGATAACGTTATCTACTGCCTTCTGCTTAGAAGTGGTAAATCTGCAGCTCACAGCAACTTAACCGTATACAGTCACTCGTTTTTGTTTGATATCTTCTTCATTCATTCATTCAATCTCTGTAACTGCTTATCCTGTTATGGGTCGTGGGGGAGCTGGAGCCTACCCCAGCTGTCATTGGGCAAGAGGCGGGATACACCCTGAACAGGTCGCCAGACTATCACAGGGCTGACACATAGAGACAGACAACCATTCACACTCACATTCACACCTATGGCCAATTTAGAGTCACCAATTAACCTGCATGTCTTTGGACTGTGGGAGGAAGCTGGAGTACCCAGAGAAAGCCCACGCGGACACCAGGAGAACATGCAAGCTCTGCACAGAAGTCTCCCACCTGGGGTTTGAACCACGAACCCTCTTGCTGTAGATATTGTCTTTTAAACTGTTTTCAGATTTTTTTCCTGTGAGCAAGAAAGACTTTAAAAAAGGAGTACGGATATTAGATTCAATGAGATCTGTGTTCGGAAGGTGAGCCACTGAAGCAAAAAGACAAAACAGGGTATAAGAGCTGATGTAAACATGTCAAACCGACCTATACATGAAGGATAAAGTGTACAAAAAAGACAGAGTATTTTTGCGCAATACAAGACAGCTCCACTTTCGCAATGCCAGAGGTATGCCAGTGTGTGACGCCTGCCCACAGCTGCTGTCATCGCTTTAGTAATAATAGGCCATTTCCTCTTCATCAGCCCCCACTGACTGAGAGCAGGTATGGATTGGAATACAAGGATGACTGTTTATACGTGTACATGTGAATGTGTGTGTGGCAAAGGACGATCATTCCAGCTGTAAAGTGAGCTCCCCTGAAGCCAAACCACAACAACCAACCACAGTTCGCCTCTCTCATTTTATGGATGCTGTCTTACAAGACTGACAGGCCTTGATTCAATATCAGTGTGTCCTGATGCATCATAAACACACAGATGGTCCTTGTGTGTGTTTGTTTGTGTGTGAAATTAGTATGGAGGAGTGCACAAAGGGAACCAGGGCAGAGGAGGAAATGCTAGGTGCGGTCACACTAAAAGTAACTCAAATACAAGTCATCACAGGAAATGTATAAATTCCTGACAGTACTACCGTTTCAAATTTGATTTATCATTAAAACCATGTTTGGTTTCTGCACTTTGGAAAAACTTGCAGTAAATATTTTGGGAAATATGTTCATTTGCGTCTTGCTGAGAGTTTGATAAGAAGTTTGACACAACTCTCATATATGTCTGTTAAATATGAGGCTACAGACAGACGACCTTTAGCTTAACTTTCAATAGTATAGACTGGAATAAGGGAGAAACAGCAAACCCTAATTAAACTAGAACTTGTCATTCTGTCTGTAATACAATACAAAAACAAAAAGTGTCCAAGGTAAATTAATGAGTATTTTACACCTACTCAAAATTTGTCCTTGGCATTTAACCAATCCAACCATCATAAGTATCAGTGGACAGTTATTCTCCAGCACCCGAGGAACATATACATGTATAGGTGTGTGTCCATGTCGTGATGAATGTGTTTGACAGTCGCAGTATGCCAGGCATGGGGAGCCAGCTGTCGGCTCCGGACTCTCAGTAAGTTAAACTGTAAGCACCAGACTCTGGAGCTGAACCAACTCATTCCTCGCATCACACACATGGCTCAACTTGGAGAGGCTTCTCCTGGGCCCCATGGTATCACAGCTTTACCCCCCACCCAGTCCACAACTCACATGTGGTATCAGATGTATGGCAGGGGACTTAAAACCACTCCAAACACCAAACACAGCATACCTGAGAACCCAGCCTAATGCAAACATGTAGACCTCAAGATCCATGTTTCACGCATGACCAGGGGGCCAAAAACCTCCAAAATTGGAGGACTCTTAATCCTGTGAAAACCATCAGCACCAAGAACTCACATTGCAAGGTCAAAGACTCTACTGGAGGCTTGAAAAGACCAACAAGCAAGCTGAGAGCGGTGAAAATGCTCAATATGATTCTTATCCCTCTGTATACACAAAGAACTTTTCAATTCAATTCAAATCACTGTGTCACAAACCCTTTCTGTCCCAAAGAGAATTGCTTTAAGGTACCCAACCTTACTCTGATCCCTGTAATAAAAAGGTTCCCGCTAAACCTCCTCAGTCCACATTGAAATGCTTTGTCCTGTAAGCCCATTATAACCCGTGTGAGTCTTGACACGTTGAGACAATCACTTCACACACACAACACAAAGCTGCTGGCTGGAGTGAGGGCTGGCTGTAGAGAGGCCATCAGCATTTGAAGACACACACTTTAGACATGTTAAACTCAGCCTCTTCCTCACCTGCTTTTAATGTCAGCTTGGTAAGGCTACTGTATTCTAATACAAAGAGAGAACAGGGTTGTAGACTGGGAGATAAAATGCAAATGAAGGCCTAATTGTTAACTGTCAGTTCTGGGAACTTTTGTTTATCTGAATCCTGGGTGTGGTCACCTCAGACTGAGATGTGAATTCTCGACATGCTTTGGTTTCACCACCTGTATCTGTTATTGACAGGAAACATGGATTTCCTTATTCATCCAGACACAACCCTGTAAATCATTCTGATGTGTAAATTATTATTGGCAGTCTGACTATTTGAACTGTATTGTCTTGGGTTGTAATTGTGTTGTACTGCAGTGTTTGCTGAAGTGTTGCATTGATAACGTTAGGCAACTAAGCTGTAATAACGTGCGCAGGGACAACATGAAAATGAGCTGATTAGCTAACTCTGTACATTTATACTGACATGAAGACTGAAATGCTGATTATCGTGCACCGTCCCTGGTAAATAAATAAATAAAATAAACAGAAAAATATGAATATCAAGTAAAATGCTTTACAGCATGTGAGCAAATGGAAATTCAATTCACTATTAACACTGCTCTTTAATTAATGCTTCAACGACAAAAAAAAATCGGATTTAGTCAAGTCACGGAAACCCATGTCTGCGTGACGAGAAACCATCAATTTAAAAGATTTCTTACTTGTTCCATGTCTCAAAGGGGCTTCTGTGTCTTTCCACATTTCCCATGAAAGACTAACATTATCTGTGACACACAGAAGGTAAGGCAGACAGTCCAGATGACCCAGCAGTAAGTGGAGGTTTACTCAGATAAGACAATTGAGCCCTCGGCTGCTAAAGTGTAAGCCCTCCACTTTGTCTGTGTGCCCTCCCGAGGGCTAAATGTGAAGTGACCATAACCAAAGGTCACGACCTCTGAACCTGCACTGCCTCATCAGGTCATTTTTTTGCCTTGACAGAAAGCAGACTTTAAACAGAGGCTCCGGTCTGACCTGAACCCACAGTACTGTTTGATGTGATCTGCTTTCTATTGAAAAATATGGACGTCCATTACTTCATCATTATGAAGCTAAAAATGTTGTAGCTTCACATCTCTTTCTTATTACTTTGGCATGTCTTGCCTTATTACACTGAGTGGCACAAGCATTACAGCGGCGTAAAGAGTCTATTAAGAACTGATGGCTAACATTATCGACTGAGTTAAATCAACACGGAAATCAGTCCCGGCAGTATTTAGAGAATCCTGAGCAAAGTGTCGGGTGAGTGTACAGCAGCCTGTCAGTGTGCAGTCAGGACTGTCTGTGCTCAGATGGTGAGCGTCGCCATCAGTCTTTAACTGCATTCAGAGAGGCTAAGGGGCTGGCAGATGGCCTGGACTAACTCACAAGTACAAGCAGAAGCAGCGTTGGCCAACAACCCACTTTGTTGCAGTGCATCAGTATTGACATTTTGAATAGGAGGGAGCCAAACAGGAGGGGAGAGAGGTGAAGTCAAGTGGAAGTCTTTTAGCTCTTTTCCATACACATGTGCTGGCTTGGCATGACCTGGTTTGACTCGGTGCATCGGCCAAGTGCGGCAGAGATTTGGGCTACCTGCTTGAGGATGTGTTTTAAAGAGGTACTCTGGTATTTTTGAACCTGGAGCCTATTTTCTCATGTTTTTGTGTCTAAATGACTCGTGGGAACAAGTTTTTGAAGTTGGTCCATCTCTGAGAGAGAGTGCTGCAGCAGTGAAACAGGCTGCAATGTAACCACTCGGGGCAGGTGTGTGTCAGTTTACGTCCATTAAAAAGTGCTTGTATTTGCCATCAACAGGCCCAGATAGTCATTACTGACAAAAAGGACTATACAGACAAATCAAAGGTTTTTCCATGCCTTTCGCTTGTTCTGGTCAGTTTTGGGTCCAACTTTCGTTCTGAAATCTCCCTGAATTTTCCGCATTGTTGAAATCTGCCATGACATTGAAAATCCTTTAGATAAAAGTAAGATTCACTTTCTGTACTCCAACACAACAAACTCTTTCCAGCACTCCTCTCTCAAACTTTCACTTGCGTTTCCACCTTTCTCTTCCTGCGGCACCTCTTTTGAGATTTCACAATAAGACTTCTTCCTTAGTGACACATCCACACAGAACAGACCAAAACAAGTGAAAGGTATGGACAAATGTTTCACTTCCCTGTAAGGTCCTTTATATAAAGTTGCAAGACACTCATAATAACATTCTGAGCCTGCTCATGGCAAAAGCAAGCACTTTTAATGAACGTTAATTGGCCGGGCGCTGAATCGTGACTGACTCCCGAGATGGTCTACCTCAGGTGCAACACTACACAACTCAGCATCTTTAAACTGGTAATGGAAACGCAAATCAACGCAGCATGGTTTGACTCGACACAGCCAACAGTGCCAATGGAAAAAGGGCCCTTTTTATGTTCATACTTACAGTCAGAAAATTTCCTCCTTATAGCTCTTATCACTCAAGAGACATTAGGAATAAGTAGGAGCTGATTCTTGGCATTCACTTAATGCAGGAGCATCCTAAGCACTACACACACACACACACACACACACACACTAACTCATGCACACAAATGCAGACAAACAGCCCTCCACTGTAACCCAGGATGTAATTTGATAAGGCACTGCTGAAGGTAGACAGCAGCACGTATGTCATTTTGGAACATCACATGGGATGAACAGAGACAACAGAGAGAGGCATTGTGGGTCCTGATTCGGCTCAATAGAAGGTGTCAGGAGTGCTGCTAAACATGTTAAACAGTGATGAAGATAAGACAGGCGTCACGTCCACTTTTTCTTTGCACATATCAACTGCAAGTGGCCCACTTGCTACGTTATTTACCTTTAAGCAAAACAAGAGAGACTGGCAAGACTATTTGGATTTATGTGGACCAAAGTCTTTTAGACACTGTTCTTGGCATGTCTTTACATCTATTTAGACCTTCTCTTTTATGTGCGTGCAATTACAACATGGTTTACTTTATAGTGCATTTTTAAGTTGCACTTTGCAGAAGCTGTTGCTGAAGTATAAAGCAGCCTTCATTTTGATACACATGTAACTGAAGACATTTTGGGAGGGTGAGGCCGTTTTTGTGTGCCGTATAAAAGGTGGAAGGGATCTTTGTGTGAAACTTGGCCTTAACACTCCAGGGGAAGAGGTCGGCCGCTGCGAAGTCCACGGCTGCTGTGTGATCTACATCATATGTGACGGACAGGAGGGTGGCTGTGTGTGTGCACGTGCAAGTGAAAAACATGCTTGTATACAGGTTATGGATGTGTTTTCATGTGTGTGAGTCACCCCATCCAAAATGTAACAGGAGGATGTCTCAGTTCAAAGACGCATCTTGACACTATCAAAAGGCAGAGCAAACCCAATACACCTCGGAGCTCCCTCTGTCTACATCTTCGTATCTGTCTCTCCCTCGCTGTTAAAAGACGAGGCCTGGAGGTGTTGGAGAAACATACAAAGCTTCAATCCGCACGCCTTAGTCTGTTCCTTTGAAATGCTTACAGAGGCCTAAGCCGCTCTGCCTGTAGGAGCCAAGTGTGGCCCAGGGTGGGGTGGTGTACACCTCGCCTGTAGTGCTAGTGTGCTCTTACACTATGTGTGTGTGTTAATGCATATGCAAGTGTATACTGTGTGCACATACACTGTATTTTCCCTTAAAGCTGACGAGAGAGGTGCTGTCAGAGCCGGACAGAAGCTGACAGGAGGTTGTAAGGTGACACCCGAGGCGACAGCAGTTGTCTGTGACACTTCGGGGGAAGAAAAGGGGGTAAGGGTCTCCAAAAATCAGGTTTTCTTCTTATTTAGGGTTCAAATACCGTGATGACAGTAAACATCCAGGCCACTGAAGTGCCCCTGAGTGAGACATTAAATCCTCGTGTGCTTGACCTCCCCAGAAGGAAAAATGTATCCTCCCAGGGATTGACAGAGTCACAAAAGTCATCGTGCAGTATTTTTGTGTGGCAATATTGTATCGTCTCAAATGAAACCTTAGGTAGCCTATTAATATAATGTAATCAATTGCTTTTTCAGTCCACTAGATATATTTTGCTTCTGCTGCAAAAAAATGGCTGAGGTGAGATGACCACACTGAAAACTTTACCATATTAGATAAAACAGATGTTGACAAAGTTTTCTTTTGGGTACATAATTTATGGATGAAAAAAGGTATTCCAATTGCAAGATGTTTCTTTTTTCCCGCAATACTCAGCGCACTACAACATTAATTGTGATAATATTACACTGTGATAATATCGTATAATGTCTCCTCTGGTGATTACCACCCCTACTAATTCGGGTTACAGTGGTATTCTGTGGGATGAAAATTGATAGTTATCATACCACGTACAAAAGGTTGGGCAATATATTATACTCAATGTATCATGGCTCGTTCCATGTGGGATGTACAAAATGGCAATATCATGTACATCAAGTATAAACTTTTATTTTTTAAGCCACCAGCATGAGACATGCTCTGGTGTTTTGGTTACTTGCAAACATTATTGATATAAATGATTTAAATTGCTGCTAACTGCTAACAGCTAAGTATTGAACAGAAGCTTAAAGCTCACCACAAGAACATCAACACACGCGGCCTGAGATGAGCTGGGTGCTTCAGAATAAGAGCATTAGTGGTTGTGCTTTGATTTATGTCATTATAACAGTACTTAACTTAATCGTAATGGACGGAGAATCGGACTGAGACTTTCAATTGCTCGTGTGCATCTCCTTTCCTTTTCAACTGCCACTGTTTTCATTCCTTTAAGGGTCATTGTCAATGATAATCATAATTGTGTAATACTGTAAGCGATTAAATCATGATATTTTCTGAAACAATTATCATACTGTGCCAATCTCATATGGTACGTTTGGTACAGGTGCAATGATCAAGATCCAAATCTAAAGAGGGAGTTGTTCACAAGCGTATCCGGATAGATTTTTAGAAAGTCTAGATTGCAAAAAACAGATGTGTCTCTGTCCAGATGCTGGCCACCCAATCAGATTTCAAAGTGTGTTTTGTGCCACTCAAAATGCCACACACAACAACGTCAAATCCTGAGTGATGGCGCTGAGCAGGAGCAGAGGCAGAATCCATGCTGTCACTAGCAGAGTGCTAATGAGGACAACATGGAGAACAACAGTCACTCAACAGTGGACAGGTGCCGAAATAATAAATTGTCTGCGATTGGCACGACTGTTTGGAGGGCGAAATGACTGATAGGTTGGTGATGTCTGGACACAATAAATCCAATCTGATCCCTTGCAAACAACAGTGTGGACAGTCTGTCTCAAAGATGTGATTTGAGAAACAAATCTGATTTGCCTGCAGTCTGAACGTAGAGTCTACAGCCATGTCTGTGGACAGTGCTGCTAACATTAGCATGCTAACAGGCTCACATCAACAAGGCAAAAATTCAAGTAATGGACAATCTAAATGATATAAAGCCTGAGGTGAACATGAATGTCTGTGCCAAAATTCATGGCATTACATCCAATAATTGTTGGGATATTTCAGTCTGCACCAACAGGTGGACACTAGAGTCATACTGCTTTTGTGGCTAAATATAAACTGTACACTGAAATTACCCTCACCCCAAAAATCTGGAGAATACACACCTGGTGAGGTGAATCCTCCCCTGTGTATAATTAAAGGCTTTGAAATTAGACTGCTAGCATGGCCGTCTATCATGCTGCCAGACACTTCAGTAATTCATCTGAACAGAAACTATACATGCATCAACACCACCTGTAACCTACACACTATGGAGACTTAATCGAAAAGATAACATTTCGGAAAAGTCGAGTGTTGTCTGACAGAAAGGGACAACAATTTAAGAGCCGAGCATGCATCAACAAGTTCCCACACACACGCTATTAACTGCCAAGACTACACCTGTCACCAGCTCCTTCTCGGGCTGTCGCTGAGGGGGAAATGACTAAAACTGACACCTCTGTGAACACTATCTGGCATGAAGTCTTTCTGCCGAGTCCAAAATCAACACTCACAGAGGGTCGGTGTTGAAGAACCCACCAAGGAGGTGGTGTCAGTTTTCAGGAAAGGTAGAAATTAATTTTAAAACATTCTAGTCTACCTTATCCTATTATCACAATCTTAAAGTGTGACTTCCTGCATCAGAGGCTATGTTGGTCAGTTTCAGGAGGTTTTATCTTTACGTGCAGGAGGACACCTTTTTGTTTAGCTCTGGATTAAGCTACGGGACTTAACGTTGAACAGGTATTGGTCTGTTTGTGCCAGTGAACCCAATCCATTTAAGCCGTTTGATATTTCATCCTAATACCTGCATTGTCAGTGCCAATGCCAAGTCTTAATAGCTGTGAGGAGTGTAGCCCAATACATTACATACGGGACTATTACACAGGGAGCAAGGGCTGTGCCTTAGTGAGGGCTGAGATATGAAGTTACAGTGCATGGCTAGTAATGACATAGGGAGGGATTAGAGCAGAGAAAGTATTTGAACTTTTAAAATGGAAGTATGGTTGTAACGGACAGGAAGTTGAGCTATTTAATTGCTCCTCTCCTCTGTTCTCCTGTTTCCTTCCCAACTTGCTGACGTCTCCCAAGAAATCAAAACTCCAATAATAAATTAGACAAAGAATTACACACTGAAAAATGTAGGCAGTTTCTAAAAAAGTTGTCTGGTGATCAGTTTTGCCAAAAACAAATTGTGCCTTTTCACACCTGAGAGTCCGAACCAAGGTCTGCACTTTTGTTACACTGTATACATTTCATCCAATTAGTTTTGATTTCACATTCCGATAACGTGAGCGAACTAAAGAACTATACATTCGGACACCCGGTCATCATCAGCTAAGTGAGCTGCGGAAACTTCCTGTAATTCGTACGACAATCCGAACAGTCCAAAAAGATGTTTTCACACTAGAATCAAACTGAACCATCTGCACCGAGATCGTCTAAAGTGTAAAACAACTTCTTGGTGGAATTTCTTTAACTTTTCAGATCATCCTTGCTAACTCTCAAAGTAAAGGCACCCTAGATTTCTCAGTACTCAAAGTACAATCTGAAGAACAGTTACCGGTTTCTTTCCACCAAAGACCAAACGCTGCTCTGAAGTCTTCGATGCCCCTGATCTGTGTTTCTTTACTAAGAGTTACAAGTGACTGTAATGACTTAATTAGCCTCAGCTCCTCAGGCAGGTTGTTAGTCATTGTAGGGACCCTGATAAAGAAAACTTGGTTTCCTCTGACCGTCAGTCTAAACTTAAAAACAGCCTGGACACTTCAGAGTAAAGTCTCGTTACACAGGGTTAAAAGGTCAATAATGCAGCTAAAGGCCAAACTGTGTTTTAAAGTAACCAGTGAGACCTTAGAAAGTTACACGTGTTTAAAATTTAACTGGATATTCTAATGTTTACCTTCATCTTAATCTGATGGTTTGTACTTGGTGTGAAAGAGTTGAATGGAGTCACATGACTTCAGTTCCCATGTACACCACTTTAGTAGATACAGTATATCAGTAAACAATCTGGCCTCATGGCGTGCAACCTACACATGACTGGTATTTGAATGCTTGTATCTAAATTTGTCCCTGTTGCTGTGACAACAAGTAAATGTCATGTCATTCACACGTCGGGGTTAAAACCAGAACCTTAGAAACATAAATAAAACAAACAGCCTTTTGTTGTTGTTACTCTGCATCTTTAGACATGGCTGTCAGCTCATCATGCAGGTTCCTACAGAATTTCTAACACGTGTGCCACAAAATCAGATATGAGCCACGATCATGTGAACGACGCCCCACAGACAACCATCGGAGGGAGGCTCCAACTGTCCCCCTATCATCTCCTCTTTCTCCTCTTCTTTTACCTCCTTCTTCTTCACTGTCACACATGTCATTCACCCTGTCTGTGTATATATACACCCTCAGCCCCCACCACCACCCCTCGCCACTTAACATTCCTGCAGCTGGTCATCGCACGTCATGACGCATGTAATGTCACACTCGTGAGCCGCCGGCGAGCCGCGATGCCTCCTCGGTGAGAGAGACAAAGAGGAGTACTGTGTCGTTTGTGTGTGAGAGAATGAAAAAGAAAGGGACCGAGAGAGGTGTGTCGGGTTACAATCAAATGCGACCCCTCCACCACCCAAAACCTGTTGGAGTTTGAGTGGTGACATCACCTTACTGTAGCATGTAAACGAGAGATAACCCTGCCTGTGTGTGTCTGTGCGTGCTTGTGTGTGTGATGGGAAGGGTAAAAGTGTGTGTGTGTTATTTGTGTGGCAAACCAGATGTATAACACAATTATATACAATGCATATAAAATGCAAACCAACACATATCACAAGGACGAACAAAGGTAAAACCTCTCACTGCATACCCCCATCTTTGCCTTGATCAACCCAGACCCAAAACATAGGTGTTTGCAAACAAACAACCCCCACAGCACACACACTTGCATGCTGGGAAGACACCTCACTTTCTTGCCCACTCGTCAGCCAGAGACAGAAACAAGCACGATGCTTAGAGAGATTTCCTGCTGGAAACAAAACACTGAGAAAGCAGCACATGGATTAAGAGCGTGGGAGGAAAGATGGCTCGAGCAGCATAAGGTGGACAGATTTTAGGAGCTGGAGACAATGCCAGACAAACAGTAGTAGAAGTGTAAAAACAACCATCTGTCATAAAGAATCAAAACTTAATCCTAACTTCTTCTAGCATCTTTGGAGTCACACATTTTTCCTAACAAGGTAAAGGGAGCAGTTTGCAGCCACAGTCACAGGCAGGGACGGCAGCAGCAGACAGCCTTGGATCCTTAAATGTCCCTCCTCTCTCTAGCCTGTAATTGAGCGCTCAGACATCAGTGGAGTCTAACAGTGACCAGTCCTGATCCTCTTGGTATTTACACTTCAAACTCTCGTCTACAGCCTGGAGGCACACACACACACACACACACACAGACCCCAACATTAAAGCCCACGGTGGATGTACAAGATTAAGCATGAATGTGATTCCTTTCTCGCTCGCTGAACACACAAACAGAGAGACATGAACACAGTTATTACACCTGTGCATGTTCTCTGCTCTGTCTTCTTCTCTAAACTGCTTCAGGACAAGGGGGCATCTTGTAATTGATGCTTGCACGGCTAAAAACAGCACAGTCACCAGAAAAAAATGTTGGCATTGTATTGTTTCATTGTTTCTGCAAAGCACCAGCACATCTCATTTGCACATTTCATACCTATCATATCAACATTTCTAAAGTGATGTAGTTCTGATTCCATGCCTGCCAAGCTGCAGACTGCTGCAGACCACTGTTTGAGACCAACAAACAACAAAACTGGTTGTTTTTTATGGATCCGGGGTCCTTTTCCAGAACTTTTTCAGGCCCTGAACGTGGGTGTTTTTTAGTGACCCATTGTTGTTTCTCCAGCAGCTTTTTAAATCCTTAAAATAAGTGTTTTTTTTAGCAACCTATTGTCAGCTTTTACGCCCCCCAAACATGGCTGTTTTTAGTGTTTTTTTAGCCCCCAAATGTGGGTGTTTTCTAGAAGCCCATTGTTTTTTCAGCAGCTTTTTAGCCCCCAAATGTTAGTGTTTTTTGCAATCCATTCTTTAGTGGCATTTTGCTTTTTTAAGCAGCTTTTTAGGCCCCAAACGTGGATATTTTTTAGCAACCTTTCAACGTTTTTTCTAGTGGGGATACTGGCACAAAAAGCTGTCCTTTTTACCAAGACATCGTTGCTTTACCAGCTTTACCAAATCTGAGTATGCCAAAACATCATCTTTTCCTAACCATAAGTAAGTGGTCTTTGTGCCCACACCATTGCTGAAACACAAAGTTTAAACGTATCCGCTAATAATGCGTAAATATAGCATATCCTTGGTGTGCAGAAAAGTACAATACCAACATTTTTTCCTGGCGACTTTCCTAGTTGCTAAAAGACATACTTAGCACACTGGTAGGAGAGAGTCCACAAACATGCAACATGCAAAGGATGGACAGACAGCCTGACAACAGAGGGACACAGAGGCAGACAAGCATGCAGACAGATAGAGAAAAACGAGAGGGACGGTAATCTAATAACTTTCTGTAACCACTCAGGTCGGATTTAGCTTCGACAACCTCGTGGCCGGCCAGCAACACTCTCGAGGCACATGGTCAAGCAATGGCTGCATTCTTTTAGAAAAGTACAGAAAGACATGAGGAAGCACGATAAGACAAAGGGAGAGAGGAAAGAACAGTGAGATAGGAGGAGGAGGCAGGACACAGAAGGGAATGTGGTAAGGGCAAAGTTTAAAGCCAGGAGTGTGCGATATCTTAGGAATGAATGGGATCTCCCAATATCAGTTACTGAGGGTGCCAAGCCTGGGAATGGCAGCATATCTCACACACATACTGCAGGAAAACACGAGCTGCCGCAGACAGGACTGAAGCAAGCAGGCTCCATCCATGCAGACTGCAGATTCCTTGAAACTACAAAGCCACACACACTCTTACGAATGTCGTTTTTCCACTTTTCCTCTGTTGATACTGACTTTATCAACAGAGGAATGTTAACATCCACTCAGAGCCACATAAACATCCCTCTTCTACACATGAGCACCTTATTCCTTCCACTCATCCCTCTCTCTGCCTCATCCATCAGGTTGTGAGAGCACAGGGTCATTTCTCACCGCTGAGTGTGTGTGTAAAACCCCATGTCTTGCTTTGATCTCACAGGTGAGAGGTCATCACTGCATCACTGTACCACACCTGTGCTAAAGCGAGGAGTCACATTTCACTTGTCAGAACATCAAACACGTGACAGTTACCTGGAAAGAATAATAGTCTGACAGGAAGATGTTTGTCCCTTGACTCACGCTGGGAGTAATTTGTCTTTCCCAGCATGCGTTCTTGTGTCCTCTGTGGTGACGCCACATTTTAGGGCCAAATAATGATTTGAAACCAAAAGAATGCCAAGGGACAAGTGATGAGGGCAGAGCAGAGGAAGACGCTGGATCAGATGATGATGTGGCGAAAGAGCGAATGAATGAAAAGCCACAAAATGCATCCAGAGAGCAATGCATCACGCCCAATGCTCTTCAGTGTATTGCACAAGTGTTACTGTGCCTCATAATGAGGAGACAATTACACTTCTCTCTCCTTGTAGTTGATAAAGCAGTGGTTTTCACTGGAATGTGTCTAAGTGGCCTGGTGGGTGAGAACATCCGCAGATTGTATTTCATTTGGGCCTAGATTTTAAAATAAGCACCAAAACTTAAGCTCTTGTGCCACAGTAGAAATCTAATTATGTATACTGAGAGAGAGGAGAAAGCAGAGAAAGTGTGTGTGAGAGGGGGCGGGCGGACGAGAACAGAAATGTTAAAAAGCTGAGCTATGCAACTCCTCGAACGGGATTAAGAGCCATGGAAGCTCAGCAAAAGCCCCATGGGGGGAAAGAGGGGGAGGACAAGGAGGAGGGAGGGAGGCTGGTGTGTGTGTGTGTGTGTGCATGTGTGTGTGTGTGTGAGTGCATGTAGCAGCACGCCGTCCCGTTCACCGAGGGTAAGGAAAAAGATCAGAGCCGGGGTGGAAAAGGACGATTTAGCATCAATCATTCTTAATCGTTTAAGTAACAATCTGCTGAATTATATAACACAACTCCACCTATAGCTAGTTCGTGCAAGCTTTAGCTTTTTCTGCTGTAAACCCCACCTATCAGGTAGATGTTTCCTGGAATTCAGGTGCGCATTAGGTGATGCCTTTTGCATATCAGGAAGCAGCACTGTGGTTGGAGCACACAGAAATATGTGGTGGCTTCATGGTCGAATAAGTAAAATCACTAATGATCTGGATGGCTGACAGCAGAGATGTATTCACAACACATGCCAGCCGAACGCTTGTGAATCTTGGCTTTAGATGTTTGGTCTCGCTGTCAGTTCTGGCAATCAACCAGCTGGTTTGAGAGTCTTATTGTGTAGTAACGACTGTAACTAATTAGTGAAATTGTGATTCAAGTGTTTCCTGTGTACCACTGCGGGCTTGCCGCGATCCGTACGAAATCGCAGACCTGTCGCTGACTGGATGGAGCTCAGCGATGTCACAAAAGTTTACATCTGCAGGAATAAAGGTGCACTACACTGAAACGCTGCCTTTGTGACAGTCAGAAATTCGGGGATACTCATCTTTTAGAAAACAGAGTGAAAGGTTTTAAGTGAAATTTGACAAGCTAAGATAAGAGCTCTTACAATGAGAACACATAGCCCTCAGCTATCCAGCCGTAGAGCCACCGTCCCACACACAAGTACAGGGGGGAGAGGGAACGAGGACAGATAGTGTTGTGGCTAGCAGAGTGTGTTAAGAGTGTATCTCGGGAGAGTTATCAGGGCATTCTTGTGTTTCAGCAGAAACATTCCCAGGCCTTCTGTTCACCACAATAAAAGCACCTGTGCACTCCTTTGACAGGTTCAAAGACGAGCCCTGATTGGGAGGATGTGAAGAGAAAAATGTCCTCTACAGCGGAGACAAATCAGCGCTCGCTGTGATACATCAATAGTCTTTTGTTCCATTGATCAGGAATAATAATCAGGGTTAAGGAAGCAAGACAGACTTAATGCACTCTCATCAATGTCATCGCTCATGGACAGAGGATGTCAATGCTGATTTGAGCAGACATAATGAGCCGATAACACAGATCCACTCAACAATAAAACATAATGAGGCACAGACTCAATATCAGTGGGCATACATATAGAACATATCCACACACTGAGTATAGTACGGGCTTTGGATCCATAAAGACCTTCAGACAGTGACAGGAAAGGTAAAAAGGGTAGAAAAGGTTCTCTGGTATTGGTATATTGGTATCACAATCAGAGTCTTGTCTCACTTGTTAAGGTTCTGTTAGCTCACCAATCCCCTCTGGCCTTCCTCCCCCAACAGCCCGGAGTTGAAAGGTCAAACATCAGCAGTAATGGTTACCTAACACCTGACATCAGTGCGAGCCCCCAAATCAGGAGGGGTTGAAGCAAGTGCATCTGTTTAATTGTGCGCGAACACATGCTTGCATATATCTGTGTGTGCGTGCAAATGGCTGCAAGTAAAAACGAGGGCCAGTTCCCGCTGGGACCATCATGAGGTCACTGTTGTCAAGGATACGGCAAGAGCTGTCAGCTGTTATTGACAAACATAAATGCAGTGTCAGTGAATGAGGGCTGTAAGGCCTGTGACTATTGAGGTCAGTCGCTGCCTCCTCGGATGCTCCGCAGGTCGTCTATTACGGCCGTAAAGCACTTAGAAAAGGACAGTCTGTCTTTTGTGTGAGACAAAGACAGGGCACAAGTCCTTTAGGAAAAACACTGTTTGAGGAAAAAAGGGGGAGACATCTGGGGGAAGCCCTCCACTGCCTAATGAAACACGGTTTATAACAATGCAGGTTTAAGGGCCGTCCACACCAAGGACTCAGCATAACTATAATGACAGTGGCGACGAATCACTGGGATCACTTTCAGAACAAACTGATGAACAACAGGAACAGTTCTGGCCCAGAACCTGTTCAATAAAATAAGGTCTTTAGGAAGACACTATAGCATTACTTCATTTTGTTAACCCAGATACCTCCTGGTCTTGTCGCTTGTTTGTTTCTCTGCACAACATACAGCAGTAACAGGTGATCAATATCCTAAGAAGCCAACACAGCTGGAGCGCGCAGTGTGTGCTTGGTCAGTGTGGATGCATCATTATCGTTATCGATGTGAAGGGCCATTAAGTCCGGCTGACGAACTGCTGTTATCCTATTAGTGTCTCTGCCACTGCCCAAAAGAAACGATCAAACAAAGATATTCAAGTTGGCAAAAAAAAAAAAAAGAATTTCTTGCGTGCAAAATTTTCTGAGAACAATTTCTAGTCGTCAAAACGATCCTGAGCCCACAGCTAAAATAGCCACAAACATGATTCAACTAATTGACTGGGAATATGGGCTTGCCCTGTTGCAGCCTGGTCCGTTGCAGCTCATTTGTATTCCTTCGGTAATGTGTGATATGCTGGCATTCCTCAGCTTGGAGAGATGACAGAATGACACAGAGAGAGGGCAAGCTGAGGAGATCTAGCTGTGTTGGGCCGTTTGCCCATTTCAGGGCTTAATGTGCTTTAGGAGATCAACCAACGATGAGAGATGGCGAGTGAGAAAAGAATACGAAAGAGAAAAAGAGAGGGAGGGTTGAGCAACCAGCTGTCAATAGGTGACAGGGTAGTTATTCTGTCAGGGTATTAGATTTATCATGCCTGTTCCAACTGCCTGATTAATGTCACCGTGGTTTCTTGCAAGGTGTGTGTGTGTGTGTGTGTGTGTGTGCCTGTACTGCAGCAGTTACCCTGCCAGTGTAGGTGTGAATGTCCAGTGTTTGCTTTTGTCTAATCTTTACCTTGAAAGAACAAAGTCTGCTTCTGTCGTGAGGAAAAAGCAACTTACGGCAAATTCTCTCTGCATGACCTTGTAATACGAACACACCCATGTTCAGAGCAAAACTCTGGATTTAAAATTTCTCTTTCATCCAAAATCGAAGTAAGTGCGAGTTTCTCCGGTGAAATCCTGGGAGACATCTTGCCACAAGATGTTCATAAAGCTTCCTGCAGCACACCTACTGTATACAAGGCCAGAAACCTTCAGCCACTTCAAAGAGTAAGGTCTGTGTATCTTCTAAGGGAGGGAAGTCGTGTGTGTGTGTGTGTTTGCCTGCACTGTGAGCTCGTGTGTGTTCCAACGTGTGAAAGAAACCCACATATCTGCAACAACAAAGCGGCTCGGTTATCAGGGTGCCCTGCTAATAGCACTTTTTTATGACCTAAACCAACCACTTGTACACAATACATTTATCACCCAAATGGCACAAAAGCAGCACAACCGGATCCTGCACAGAGCCTGCAGCAAACACTCGCTGAACATACAGTCAACGCTGCAGCCGAAACCTGCCCTCAGCCTGTATTCTGCAGAGCATTTTATATTGACTCTGCAGTGTGATGACACGTGGTGACTCGAATTTCAATCTTAAACATGTTTTATCACCTTGTGACACATGAAACTGACATACAAAGCAAGAATTTTCTCACAGAAGACAAGAACATTAACAATGAGATGAAGGGAGAAATTATTAGATTTTTTTTCTCACCTGAGACGGATATACTCATGGGTGCTTCCAGGGCCCTGTCATTGTCCAGGTCCCTGCTCAACCTCAGATCCCCCGTGTCCTCGTTCAGCAGCAGCAGATTGAGCTCATTCCCAGATTCAAACTTGTACCGCAGCTTATCCGACACGTCCGGGTCATGAGCTGGTACCTTTCCTATTATTCCTGATGGGAAACTGTTGGACTTGTTGGTGATGTAGTTGTTGAAAATAATCTCAAAGTTCTTCAGCACCGGCTCATTGTCATTCATGTCTACCAGGCGGATGTGCACAGTGGCCCGACTCACCAGTGGTGCTGAGGTGGCCTGGACCACGATCACATACTCTGTTTTAGTCTCGTAATCCAGGTCTGTGAGTGCAGTGAGGTCGCCGTTAAAAATGTCCAGCTGGAAAACTTCTGGAATATTCCCTTCGACAATCTGGTACATGATCTGAGCGTTGGTGCCCTCGTCGGGGTCGGTGGCAGTGATCCGGGCCACAACGGACCCCACCGGGCTGTTCTCCTCCACGTCAATGAACAGCTCGTCCTTCTCAAACACTGGAGCGTTGTCATTTATGTCTTTGACAACCACATGGATGGAGACGGCTGCTTTCAGAGGCGGAACCCCTCTGTCCACAGCGTAGGCCTTCAGATTGTAAACAGGGACGTTCTCACGGTCCAGTTTGCGAGCAGTTCTGATGATGCCAGAGTAAGGTTCAATGAAGAAATCCCCCTCTCCGTCATCACCACCCTGAAACGTGTAGCTCACCCTGCCATTAGAGCCAGAATCTCGATCTGAAGCAGAGATCTGGAGGACGCTGTGGTAGACAGGAGCATCCTCAGGTACAGTCCCATCGTACCTTTCCCGAAGAAACTGAGGAGCATTATCATTGGCATCAAGGATGATAATCTCCACATAGGTGGTGTCAGATTTCTGAGGGATCCCGTTGTCCCTGGCGATGATGGCTAACGTGTAGGAGGCCTGGTCTTCATAGTCTATCTCCATTTGTGTTGTGATGGCACCTGTATCTGGGTCGATTTTAAACTGAGGGACATTGTCCTCCATCACGTACGTGATGCGAGCATTCTCGCCCGTGTCCTCGTCCGTAGCACTGATCACCACCACAGTGGAGCCCACTGGTTTTTCCTCACTGAGCATCACCTGGTAGTTGGCACTTTGGAAGACGGGCCGGTGCGTGTTGGCGTCCGTCACGTTAATGAACACCTGAGCAGTATCGTAGCGTGTTCCATCACTGGCGGTGACTGTCAGGACGTACTGGCGTTCCTGCTTGTAGTCCAGAGGGAGGGCTAAGGTGATGAGACCGCCGCCGCTCTGGCTCGTGATGGCAAAGCGATTCCTGGTGTTGCCGCTGGAGATCTGATAGGTCACCACGCTGTTGACGTCTCTATCCACGGCCGTCACGGTCAGCACGCTGGTCCCCACGAGAGCATCTTCATTGATTTTCAGCGAGTAGACCTTCTCTGTGAATGTGGGTACATTATCATTCACATCCAGCACCGTGATGCTGACGCTCGCAGAGGAGGACATCACTGGTATCCCGTGGTCTCTCGCCTCCACGCCGAATGTGTAGAAGTCAGTGGTCTCCCTGTCGAGCCCTTCGCTCACTGTAATCCAGCCTGTGCTGTTGTTGATGGTGAACGGAAAACCAGGCATGGTGTCAGTTAACCGGTATTCCAAACGGGCGTTTTCTCCTGAGTCACCATCAATTGCTTGGATGTGGATCACAGAGTAACCGATGGCCACATTTTCCAGCACAGTAGCCTGGAAAGGTGTGCTCACAAACATGGGGGCATTGTCGTTCACGTCCACCACCTGCACCACCACCATCCCTGTGCCGTTTATCAGAGGAGGCCTGCCGCCGTCCTGAGCCTTAATCCTCAAATTATACTCCCGAATCATCTCGTAGTCCAGAGGATTGATGACGTCAATCACACCAGTGGGGGAGTGAATGTAGAACTGTCCTTTAACATTGCCACTGATGATGCTGTAATGTACTTTGGCGTTGTTTCCCTCGTCTTTGTCTGTAGCTTCCACCTGGATGACCTTGGTGTTGACTGCCACGTTCTCCGGGACCTGCACAACATACCTCTTTTCACTGAACTGTGGGTAGTTGTCGTTCTCATCCTCCACAGAGATGTTGACAGTGGCGGTGGCGCTCCGGGGGCCTGGGTCTTTGCCCTGGTCGTTGGCCTCAACAATCAGCTGGTACTGAGCCCGGGTCTCCCTGTCAGGCCGCTCTCTGATCCTCACCAGGCCGTTCCGGGGGTCGATTTCAAACACAGAGTTCACACCGTCACCGTTGACGATTGTATAAATCATATTGGCATTGGAGGGAGCGTCGCCATCAGTGGCTCGGATTGTCATCACTTCAAACCCCACTTCTACATTCTCCCGGATGCTGACGCGGTATTCGGTTTGCTCAAACACAGGGCTGTGGTCATTAGTGTCGCTCACAGTGACAGTGAGGTAAGAAGTGGCAGACCTTTTGGGGGAGCCATTGTCAGTTACAGTGACTTTGAAAACATGGGTGTCTTTGACTTCTCTGTCTAGTGCCTGGACGGTTGTTATGCTCCCTGTCTGGTAGTTAATGTCAAAGAAGTCACTGGACCTGCTGTCAAACAAGGCTTCCATGTTGTACTCCAGCCTCCCTGCCTCTCCATCATCCGGGTCAGTGGCTTTCAGGGTGATCACCCGCGTGCCCGCAGGCTCATTCTCGGGCACGGACACCTGATAGTTGGGGAGCTGGAACTGAGGAGGCGCGTTTACCTGTCGCTTCCCCCTGCGGATCAACTTGCCGGACTTTCTGTGGACGGTTTCTGAGGAGGAGGATCCATGTTGTTTGGACACAAGCGTCAAACTCAGCCGCACAGAGAGCCCTGCAGAGCTGTGCAGCGCGCAGTGCAAACACACCCCGGGCTGTCCTCTGTGCTCAAGACATAAGTCACTGACCAGGAACAAATCCCCCTGCCTGAACACTGCACTCAAGTCTTTGCCAACACACATTGTGTCCAAAAAGGTGGCGCTGCGCGTAAAGGCAGGCAAAAGTTCTGTTACATTCAAAAGCAGTTTACCTGCGGGCAAGCAGGAAGTTGCCTCCAGTTGTGTAAGGTGTTTCATGTGAATGTCGGGCTTACCTGGCGCCTTCTTTCTCTTGTATTTAATAAAACAGTCCTGGCCGTGGACAAACACATTAAACTGTGTGAGAATAACGTCCCCAGATGAAGAACCTGTCCTGAAATACACAGGCGCTGGGTTCCTCGCCGTGTGCGCACACTGAACTTTGTGGGACAGACGGATAACCCCATCATGTCTCTCGACGTGGAAAAAGCTCTGGATGAATTTAGGTGATAAAGTCCTGTCAAGCTCAGTAACCCATCCAGGGCCGTGCGACAGGTTTGCCAGAAGCGTCCCGGGCTGTAAAGTGTCCGAAAGGTGTATCTCCAAACATCCCGCAAGAGGCACGTTGAACAGGACACAAACCCAAATCCATAAACACATCGCTAGCTCCATGCTTGTGAACCTGCCAAATCCCATTCAACTTCACCGAAACTCCTCCGCAAACGCATTAACTCTCCCTCTCCCAGCACCGCGCTTTACTTTTATCCCTCATTGTGGAGTTTTTAACGTGGAAAAAGACGCTCGGTATCCATAGTGTCGGCGTATCCACGGCGCGCAGCAGCTGCGTTAACCCACACTGAGTTTAAAATGAGTACAAAATGGCTCCGTGGCTCTCCTCCTCCTCCTCCTCCTCCTCCTCTCCTCCTTATTACCATAAACCTGCTGTGTTCCCCCTCCGGGACGCTTTCACGGGGGGGCTCTTTTTTCTCATGGAGATTTAGGAAGTGGCCCCGACCGGGTGAGCAATGCGCGCAAGTGTATTGTTATGACAATAAGGTGAGAGTTGGGTAAAATTCCTAATGCGCGTTTGAGTGTCGCTCTTTCTTTAACTTTCTATATGCTAAAGTACTTATTGGCACTACTGGTGCACAGGAAAGACACGAGAAGTGGCTTAACTGAGACTTCAAATCCACAGTTTTAGAAATGATGTCATGTCACACAGCTCCAACAAGCTGCTGCTCTGCTGTTAATGTCATAATAAGGGGGGGACAGTCTCACCAGTCACATCATCATTCAGATAATCAGAATCAGAAATACTTTATTGATCCCAGAGGAAAAACAGTTGCTCCTATGTAAAGAAAATAATAAATAAAATAAAGTAGGAGTGAAATATGCATTAAAATTAAAAAATATAATGTGCATTGTGCTCCTGTGTTTAACACTAGAAATAACAGAAGAGTAAGATATAAAAATTAAAATATTAAAGTAAAATAATGTAGTAAAATCTACAATATATACATCAGTAGAATAAACAATAGAATAAGAGTAAGCATAAGAAATATGTAGTTATGTGCATTGTATGCACAGCTGAACACTTGCACAGAATATTGCAGCAGTTGAATTATTAGACCAAAATAGATCATTATGAATTACAAATTCAGGAGGTAACTGCATATAAATAACTGTTTCCGACAAACGGCACAGCTTAATGAACCAAATTGTCACTTATTCTTTTTAAAAAAAAATCAATATATGATTGTGCTCTTCATGGCGAGTAATGACTTTAGCATGTTAGGTCTCAGAAATGAGCACAGCTTCCTCTTGACAAGTGTTTCATGATATAGCAGTGGAAAAATACCAGAAATGCTTTTATCATGGATGTAATATTGTCTTCTCTCCTGTCGTCGTTTATTTTCCATGTAATGTATTGCATGATTGATATGAGCAAAACCTTTTTTTTCCTGTTATTGTTACTGATGTTTGAATCTTTATGTTCTCTGCCTCGGAGGCCATTTGTTTTACTCCTAAAGAAAAGCTGACAGATGACTGACAGGGAAACAATAAAAATTCCTCTGGAAATCAGACAGTATGATAAAGTCTTATTCATATAATTGGGCTCGGCCATGACTGTCATTAGGATTCATAAGAGTATACAGTATGCTGATTGTGCAAAACAGTGAATAGCAGGTTCACTTTGGAGGGTTCTCTTGTATAATGGCGCCCTCTTGTGGATCAAAAACGACAGGACACACATACAGAGCTACAGACTGTTTCCTTCTCAAGTATGTTCTAACTCTTGAGGTAATATTTATGTACACAGGGCGATGAAAAATAAGTCAACACATCACATATTAGGTTTATTCACTCATTTGTAAATGTTCAAGTATTTACAGTTTGTAGGTCAGGAAGAACTTGCAATGCCATTTAAAGAGAAAGGCACTTAAAATGTTTTTATACATATTCCAATCTTTTTTCTTTTTTTTTTTAATAAAAATTCTATATTTAAAAACTGGAATAAATATGCATAACAGTATAAAGCAGTTGATCAATGGCTGACGACAATTTCATTGTCTTTTCAATCATTTAGAACAACTGAATGAGCCGTCTTAAAATGTGACAGACATGTGAACAGCGCTAAGATAACAAATAGCGCCATTTTAAAATCATATTTGGTTGCAGTCTTTTAACTTGGCATGCTTTGAGGCGATAATTTGTCCCATTTACTGTTAACTGGCTTTGGGCATAATTTCTCCTTGGAGAAAACTTCTAACCTAATTTATCAATTCACAAACAAGAACAGAAACTATCTTGTATTGTGACAAAGACTCACGGGTTAACACTGAGCACTGACGCGCCGTAGGTTTGCAGCTGGCACATAGGCAGGGTGAACATGAGCGACAGTCAATCGGAAAAAAAAGGTAAAAGACAATGAAAAGTCTGAATCACATTATAACATCACAGTCACTTTCATTCACAGATAACGGGCAAAAAATAAGTTAGCTAGCTTAGAGTCAAATCCCACCCGCTCACAGGGTTCAATAAACAAAACAACAGCAGAGGACTCAGCAGCCTGAAAAAAGACGCCCGTTACCCCAGACTACAGGTCACAACAATATGAACTTTGTAACGACAAAAACTGTCCAAATAAAAGTTTAGGTTGATGGACTGTGGCATCCACACTGTTGATATGTCGAAGCTGGGCGTTTAAAAACACTCACCCATTTACAGTCTCTAAAATGGCCTCCAGAACAGGCACCATGTCACAGAGTTTATTCTCAGGAACTGTGTGCTCTACCTAGCGTCCAGGCTGTGAGCTCATCTCAGCTCGCCGGTTCAGGCGTCTGCTGCTTCTTCAGCTGAGCTGCCGCCAGTGCCAACCGCTCTCTGCCCCGCTGGAGTGTGTACTCACTGGGCCCCAGCTGTATGATCTTCCCACTACCCAGACACTCGTCCCCTTTGTAGAGCACTGCGAACTGAAGGAGGAATTGAAGGAGAGACTAAGACACCATGCTCATACAGCACAGGCCAGAGGAATTAAACTGCGTCTGTACCACAGGTGTGTGTTAACTGTTACCTGTCCAGGTGTCAGAGCTCTGATGGGCTGGGAGAGTGAGATCCACACGGAGCCGTTCATGTTCAGTGTCACTGTGCAGGGAGCTGGGAGCACAAAAGAAGTGTTTGGGGATTTCTTTGTTCAGTAATTAACTTCATTATTGTACAGGCAGTGATGACACAAAACTCACTGAGCGGCATCTGGTGGATGAAGCGGAAATGACACTCCATCATCTGGGTCTTGACGAGTTCAGGAGGCGGGTCAACTGTGACCCAGTGGAAGCGGTCTGTCCGCACCGTGTCACGGAAAAGAGACGGGTGATTGGTTGTTGGAGCCTGAGTCGGAAGAAATATAGGGAGTCATTTTTTATATGATTCCAGAGGAGACAGAAGACACAAGGACGCATCCAGTTTAACAACGCAGACAGACTCTCTCACCACAAACACGTCTCCAGTAGCGATGTCTTTGTCCACCACAAACCAGGGGGCTTTGAGCCCTCCGATCCTCGCCCTCTGGCCCAGCGTCAGAGTGAACCAGCCTGGATGGACAGAGACACACAGGAAAATGACCAGACACGCATTAGAAAGTGCACCATGCGTTCTTCTAAGTGTCAGTAATTTTTTAACACAAATTTAGCCGACACACATGAGGATCAGTGAAGCAGGAAAAAGGGATTTTAATTTAGTTAGTTAGTAATTGGTCAAGCATATAACATATTCAGATGCACTACAGTCTGTCACAAACAAACCTTTGTGTGTTCCCATGACGGTCCCGTCCTCAATGGAGACAAAGTTCCCTGGTCTAGGCTCCAGGTACTGGAAACAGGAAATAAAAACAGCATAGGTTTACATGTATCTCTTAATAAGAGATAGCTTTTAGTGTTTCAGAAATAAAGGCAGGAGGCTCTGTGAGAAATCAAGGAAAAAAAACTCTGAAGAGGAAAAATAAATTGTAACGTGGAACAAACACTTTCAGTTTTAATTCTTACCTCTAAAATAAAGTTTTCAAAGTTCCTCTCTCCAATGAAGCAGATGCCCATGCTCTGGAAGACACCATGTTTACTGTTAGCAATTAATGTGATGACATAAAACACTTCCCGATTTACGTTCTCCTGATGGAATAAAATTCAGGGTTCCTACAGCTTAAGGAAAGTTAGATTTAAGACTTTTTAACATCATTAAAGGCTTTAATTTTACATTAATGAATTCAATGCCTTTCAAAGCTTTTTAAGAATTTGCGGGATCCCTGATAATAATTAATACAGCTGTTTAATTACTGTTTACTTGTGTCTACCTCTTTCTTCTTCAGCACATGGTGGAACCCAGCCTCAGCAGCAATCTTTCTGACAAAGTCTTTGGTGAGTCCGGCCAGTGGGAACATGGTTTGTCGCAAGGCATCCTGGGAGATCTGACTAAGGAAGAGGGTTTGGTCTTTGAGTAGATCGGCTCCTTTGTACATCCTCACCGCTGGGCAGAGAGGAGAGAGGAGAGATTGTTAGAGAGAGAGAGAGAGAGATGAAGTGGGGACACAGCTGCAAATGTAGAGCCAAAATCTTACGATTTCTAATCTCAAATCGATCTCTGAAGAGAGAGCTGGGCGGCGCCGTGGACGTCTGTTGGAAAACCTCTTCGTCTTCCTGCGACGTCCTGGCGTAGTGGCCTGTTGCCATGGCATCAGCACCTTAGTCAACAACAGCACATTGTTAATTAAACACTTTCTGTATCGTGTTTGACACTGAAATCAGTTTCATTAAATCTTTATCATATCTCAACCATCCTCCTCCTCTGATAAGTAATGAACAGTCCCTTAAACAGATTTTCAGCTGCTTAGAATACGTTTATGTTTGTATACCCACAGTGTGATGACATACCCAGAGTGTTGATGGCGTACTTGTGGAAATGGTTAAATTTGATGTGCTTGTTGCAGAGTATATCTGGGTTTGGCGTCCTCCCCTTCTCATATTCCTTCAACAAGTAACTGAAAGTGGCAAAAGACACATTTATATTAAAGAGTTACACAATTAAAAATGTGTTTATGATGTAAGCATGGCAGCCACAGGTACCTGAACACCTCATGCCAGTACTCTTTGACATAAGACACTTGATGGAAGGGGATGTCCAGGTCCTGACACACCCTGTAGGCGTCCTCACAGTCTCTCTCTGTGCTGCACAGCCCTCTCTCATCCAGGGAGTCCCAGTTCTTCATGAAAACTCCTGTCACACTGTAGCCTTCACACGAAAAACGGAAACAATATGCATGACTGGTTAGCTAGCTCGTTTAACATTGAGTGCGTTCAGGTGTGTTTCTCAGTGTAGTTTTTCTCACCTCTTCTCTTCAGTAGCAGCGCCGCCACGGAGCTGTCAACGCCTCCGGACATGGCGCACACCACGTGTCTAATTACACCCATGTTATTAAACCACAGTCCTTTCTTTTAATACTATTTTTCTTATGTAACTAAGAAAAGTCTCTATTGCAACTTGCCAGGGCAGCCATGTTTGCTGCCCGTTTCATAATAACGTCCGACTGGAAACACGTCTCAAACAGGAACTATTGTGCTGGTGGGAGCCGGGAAAAACGTAACACTTGTAAACATCACTGAGCTGTCACTTTGTAAAGTCGCGGAGAAATCTGAACAAATAATACGGTAAGTGGGGAACAAGATTAATGCATGAAACACGTCGTTTGGTTTCCCTAAAGTCTCTTTAGTTATATAAAATATGGTTTTGTAGTTCAGCGTTTATAATAGATTTTATAATAAATCTGTGCGGGTGTGCGGACGGCTCACATGTCCAGTAACGTATCAACATAAAGCAGCTAAAATATAAAAAATGTTGCTAGCTACTTGAATAACTATTATTATTATATATTATTCCTTTTTTTTTTTGCTGGAGAAGGTTAAGGGTAACGTTCAGGACACGTGAAATCCTATAAATAAAATAAAGTAATATAACCTGTAATATAACCCTACAATATATTAAAAGTAAGTGTAATCCCAAACAAACAAGTTTTTTTATTATTATTGTTATACAGACTTTTTTTCTTTTTAACCATGTTTTATCATGGTTGTTCCACAATGCAAATGTGTTCCTGAGAATACATTTTTCCTTGATTGCTAAGACATGCTAAATGAAGCTGGAATCCACTTGATCCTCATCATCACCTTTGTAGCACTGAGCAAAAGAAAGTTGACACAGTTATTAAATTAACTGTGGTAAACAAAAGGAAAACATCTATTCACAGCTGATAGGAATTCATTGCACAGTTATAAATCTCTAATGCACCTTTGTACAACTAACACTTTAATTAGCAATCAGTCCGTATCCATCTATAAAAGATACCACCTCTGTGTTGCTATTTGCAAGCATGGATCAAGAGGCCAAAGGCACATAACAATGAATAACGAGAACTGTCTCCAAATTTGGCCCCTCGCCACAAAGAAAACCACTGAACCAATAGCAAGACAGGGCTGACAAGATCCAGGGTAACCTTGCCCTTTGGACTCATCACTGCACCACACTCTGACACTCTAACAGCCTGACTTTTCACACATATTGCTCTACTTCCAAGTCAGAACACAAGACAGTAACGCATCACTAGATCAATTTCGCAGGCACTTATTCCCGTACGGCCTTACAAAAACAGTTATGTTCAGAGATCATTTTGTCGCACTTACACTTAAATTTGGAACCAGATCCCACATGTATAATATAAATGAAAACTTTCTTAAACATGTTTTTTATTTACAGTATTTCAACAGGGCATCTGGAAAAAAGAAGACACTTCATGCTGTGATATGCTTGCTTGCCTTTTTGGCACATATTTTAACTACATAAATTATCAACAGTGACACAGACTTTTTCCACAGGTTTTGTTTTGTATGTGCAATGAAGGGAAGGTGGTTGTAAAAAAAGACCTTTGTGATCCCATGTGGGATGGGCTGAAGGCATGACACCAAAATAAATCAAAATGAATTAATTATGCAGACCATTAATTAATGAAATGCACACGTTTTATGAGCCAAAATGGTGGCTCCCCAGTGCCAATGTATCCCTGATATTAAATTGTTTGTTTCTGATGCAGATGGGTGAGATGTCTGCTGACGCTGTCACCCTGGATCTGCTGAGAGAAGCAAGGGAGACAGTGAGATGTAGCCCCCTGGGTGTCATCAACACTCCCATGATCCCCTGGTGCCAGACAACCCTGCCTCTCAACATCCACTGCAACATCCACATCAAACTGGAGAACATGCAGAGAACTGGTGAGAGGGAATAACCCCTTTAAGTCATCACACACAACCGTATCTCAGCTTCATACTTAAGAATTGTCTTTAATATTTAATTGACAGGGTCGTTCAAGATCAGAGGAGTGGCCAATCAGTTTGCCAGGAGACCGAAGGGTGGTCATTTTGTCACCATGTCTGCTGGGAACTATGGGAAGTCTTTTGCGTACGCCTCAAAGCACTACGGGTCAAAAGGCAAGGTGGTGATGCCGGAAACAGCCCCAGCGTCCAGATCCATCCTCATACAGGTCAGAGGTTGTCTGCTGACTGGCTGAAAACCAAATTCCTTCAGTTGCAATTAAAGTGTCATTTTCATCCTCAGAGTTTCGGGGTGGAGGTGGAGCGAGTTCCCACCTCCTGCCTGATGAATGTGGTGAACCGCTGTGTTCAGGAGGACAACATGACCTTCCTGCACTCCTATGATGATCTGGATCTGATAGCAGGACATGCCAGGTACACTCAGAGGCTGACAGGGGATATTGGAGTCTTAAAACTTCCATCTATTCAAACAAACCCGCATGTGTGTGTGTCCAGTCTAGGTATGGAGGTGCTGGAGGTGATGCCGGAGCCTGATGTGGTGGTGGTGTGCTGTGGTGGAGGGGGGCTGCTGGCCGGTGTAGCCGCTGCCATCAAACTGTCAGGCTGCGATAAGACCAGAATCTATGGTGTGGAACCAGAAGGAGGTAAAAACTCACACAAAGGAGTAAAACACATGGATGGATTACTGAACGGGTCTACCGGGCTCAGGGGCCCAAAGTGGAAGAGCCCCCTCGGCCTTAAAAATGTCACTTAAACTTACTGAACTGTACTGACCAGCTAGAGACTTAAAATGACCACAAGCAAACATGAAACAGCTGCAAAGAGACACAAAGACACTCACAATAACTACAAAAATAGGCACAACAACCATAAAGAGGCAGGAAATGACTACAAGAGATGCAAAGCAACTACAAAGTGGTGAAAAATGAATACAATGAGATTCAAAATTACCAAAAAGAGACTTCAAATGACTACTAAGAGAGGTAAAATAACTACAAACATACTCAAAATGACTACAAAGACACAGAGAGCAACCAGAAAGAGACTCAAAATGTCTGCAGAGACAGAAAGCAACTACAAAGAGACTCAAAATTACTACTAAGAGATGCAAAACAACTACAAAGAGACTTAAAATGACTTCTAAGAGATGCAAAATGACTTCAGAGACAGAACGCAAGTACAAAGAGACTCAAGTGACTTTAAGAGAGACAGCAACTACAAAGAGACTCAAAATAATTACAAAGAAATGATTACAAAAACCAGCAAAGCAACCACCGACACAAAAACTACAAAAAGACACAAAAAGCAGCTTAACAGTTATAAAATTCTGCGTCTTGCTCCTATGGAGAAGTGGTGGGGCCTTGTACATGTCCGTGGCCAGTGTCCCCATTGTCTCATAATCTGCACTTGATAACCTGCAATATATGCTTCAAATGAAGAGCCACCAACTTTTCGAGCAGCTTAGTGAACTTGTGTTTCTGTTTCAACTCAGCCTGCACCATGTACAAAAGTTTCATTGAGAAGAAGCCAGTGGGCATGGACACTAAGAGCATCGCTTCAGGACTTGCACCACCTTTTGCAGGTATCATGCATTTTATTCCTCTCAGTCTTTCTCTCGATTGCTTGAAATTAGACTCCTGCAGGTACAAACTTTCTTTGCCTCCCAGGCGCACTGCCTTTCGAGTTGTGTCAGCGTTACGTGGAGGGGATCGTCCTCATAAACGACGAAGAGATCAAGGCAGCAGTGTCCACCCTCTACAGGTCTGGACTCGTGGTGGAGCCGTCAGGTTCTGCTGCGTTCGCTGCCATCGTTAACAACAAGATACCTGAGCTGGAGGGAAAGAATGTGGTGTGCATCATCAGCGGAGGGAACATCGGAAAAGACGAGCTCACCAACTTCCCAGACTGACAAATATATACCTCAGTGATATGACCACTCAGTGTAACATGTTCTGAAAATGAAAAACTATTCAGGTCTTTTGATTTTTTTTAATAAACAAAACTATGTCAGTGCCATTTTGCTGTAAATATAATCAGTCTAACTATGAATCAAAATGTGATTTTTTTTCCCTCCAGTTTTTCAACAATCAAACTCTTGATAAGCTTTTTAAGTTGAATAATCTTAAGTTGATCGATACACATTTCATTTCAGAAGTTGCCGCAGGAATATGAGACAAGGCTAAAAAGAAGTGTTATGACTTCCTTAACTGCCACTTAAACACTTTTTCTGCATCTGTCAGAGTCTTAGCAACGACAAAGAAAATGTAAGCGGGAAAAAAGACGCATGCATGAAAAGATGTATGAAAAATAAAGTGTATTTTCTCAGCTGTGATCATGATCTGATGTACAGAAAATGGGACTTTTTGTAACACCGATTTGAGATGGTAGGGAGTGCACAAAAGACAAGGTTTGCATGTCCTTACAATGTGTTGGAAAAACATCAACAGAATAAAAGAAAAATATTAATATGAATCCCCATCCCATATGAACAAAGGCAACCTATTCATTTTCTTTTTTAAGGCCTGTTCTGGTCCTTTTTTCTGTCGTAGCTACATGACGTCTTTGGTGGCCATCCTGCATACAACTGCGTCCAACAGAGACCCACACTTCTCCTCCTGTGGGGTGACTTTATACAGCTGAAACAAAGCCAAAAAAGGGGGGTAAGACTGACAAAATGCTGTGGAAATCTGCATGTGTGTCCTAGATTTGAATGAATTTGTAGTCTAGCACTACACGCCCTGAATAAGTCACATAATATCAAAACAGAGATGGAGAACCTTTTTGATTTTTGCGTGGTCCGTCACTGAGGGAACATCTTCCGCTGGAACCTGCCGTCCGTTCACCCTGGCTCTGATGTCAGACACAAGCGGCGACACATCTTCAGTGTGAACCAGGACCACCAGGACAGAGTCGTCGCCGTCAGAGATCCCAAACCTTTTGAAGGCCTCTGAGATCTGTATTAAGGACGTAATACAAACATGATTAATTTCTGTTTTGAGTTTCTTCATGTACATTATGACTGTTCAGCTCACTGATTCCCAACTGGTCCAGCAGAGGGATCCAGATTTCTCCTTTGTCATTAGTTCAAGGTCCACAGTTTAATATATTCAGCATCATACTTGCGTTTGGTCATATCCTCAGGCTAGTTGTTGCTGCCCATTGTTTTACTCATTCTACAGCAGGAAATGGCTCTTCAAAATAAAAGCTCTGTGCCAGAAATTCACCATAATTTAAAATAAAGTGTGATTTATGTTCACGAGTCATTTGCAGTTCATTTAGAATGAACCTGCGACCCACCAGTTGGGAACCACTGGTTAAGTTGGTGCTCCTATCCAGAGCGAGATACATACTGTACCAAGAATGAGTGCAGCAAAAGAATACATTTCCTTTTCTAAATATCTAATAGTGCAGCTACCAGTGTTGGGGAGTGAACAAATACATGAAAATAGCTACATGTAATTAAATAACAAAATAAAATTAACTGTCACTCTGGCAGTTACCATTAGTTAAGACAGCAGTGTTGAAAGGGACAGGTATCCCTGGCTTGGTGCTGTGGCAGTGATAAAAAGAAAAGCAACAGAGGTTGGGTTTTGGTTACTCACATTATTAGTAGGTGACAGGTTGAAGATTACTTCTGAGAATAAACTCCTAGTCTTCATTTTCCCAATTTTCTGTAAGCTAACAGCCTTGTTGGCAGCTACCAGCACCTGGAAAGGACTCACCAGCTGTAAGTGAAAAATACAGTAATTATCAATGAGGTGACACAGTTTCCCTGACACCTTCTACTTCCCTTTGGGTGTAAAATATAGGTCTGTACAGAAGCTAATACAACTGTTAGCTGATAAAAACATACCTAATATACATAAAAGTTTAGTAAACTCCTGCAAATGCTGAATGAAAGCATCTCACCATGGTTGGGTTGATGAGGGCAGCACTTATTTTACCCTCCACCGCATACTGTCTCAACTCTGCGGCATTTGTCACCTCCTTGAAAAGCATTTGAGTCACCCTGAGGTCGGGGAAAAGCTCCAAGTCGTGTGTTAAATTCATGCTGGAAATTTGCTTCAAGAGCCACGAAGAAAATCACGATTTAACGCGCCTTACGTTGAGGGCTGTACACGCGGGGGAACCATAACACGGTGACACCGCTCCGCAGGAAAGTTCCTCTTTAGCAAAACAGTTCCGCTAAGTTAGAAAATTACATCTTAAAGCATTAACATTTTTAATATGTCATATGTATGATTTTGGTGAGTAGTATTTGATAGAAGTGTGACCTTAAAGTATTCGCAAAGGCTAGGAACTAATTGCTACACACAAAGGTTTCGGACCGAGCGTATTTCCGCGGCGGACCGCCAGCTGTCAAGAATCAAAACTCTTCCGTGTATAAACACTGGTCACAGTTCAGTCAGTTTCCCACGGAGTAGAGACTGCACAGTGGTTTTAATCCACAAATCCAGTCGTTATGCGGTAAACACAACGTTATATCAGCTAGTTTTGGACTGCTTTCACTTTTACATCGGATTTCGTCATCAAACATGGAGAAATTTGAAGGCTACATCTTCACTGCTCTCTGCAGCACCAACTTTTTGATATCCTGCCTGCTGTTCTCCAGAGTCACTCGGGAGCAAAGAGAGCCGTACATGGACGAGATTTTTCATATCCCACAAGCTCAGAAATACTGCCATGGGAAATTCAACGAGGTAAAGTGACTTCCTGAAAGCTGCGGTAGCCATGAAAGCGAGTGTCAGTGATGTGTGGCGGATTAAGGTTAGCTAACAGAGGAGCTTTTGTCTTTTAAAATGATGCGGCAGCTATTAGAGCGTTTAATCTCCGTGTCGGACATATAGAATGGCATTAGAGGGGGGTTATGTGTTTTAATGTATTGTAGTGACATGCAGGTTATCTTAATTCAGACTGTAGTAAATGGAGATTAAAGGATCATCATCATCATCATCATGATATTATAACTACAAAGCTGTTCACGACTGAGCACAGTATATCAAAGCATACCATAGTTTTTGCTTGCCTACCACTCAGGTGTGAAATTATAAACAACAGTGGGTAGTGCTGAAGCAACAGAGGCTGAGATATTCTCACTTTTACTTCCTAGTGTAGGTCAGGCTCCAAAACATGCTGGATCCTCCATTTTCCATGATGCAACCTGATAGTGCCTGTATTTAGTCCAGATATACTCAACCTGCTGTGCGCAGGGACCACTTTTGTAAAATGACAGGAGGTAGGGGCTAGTTAATAAACAAACAATAATAACATTTATCAGGTAAAATGAATAAATATTAAAAGTCCAGTGTGTAGGATTTAGATAACAGAATTGGTACATAATATTTATAACTATGTTTTCTTTAATTTAATATTTTGGTGCTTTTCTATGCACTCTGGCACCTTATTTACATACTAAGTACAAAAACTAATGTATTTTCATTGTGAATTAGAAAATGGTTGGTGGGCAAGTAAACGTACTTTTATTTGAAATTGGTGAACGGCCCCTTTAACATGATTTTGATTCTTCCTCAGTGGGACCCAATGATCACCACTCTCCCAGGTCTGTACCTCGTCTCTGTGGGAGTCATCAAGCCTGTGGTGTGGCTCGCTGACCTGACAGGCCAGGTGGTGTGTTCCACCGCCATGCTGCGCTTCATCAACCTGCTGTTCAACTGCGGCAACCTTTACCTGCTCTATCTGCTCATCTGCAAACTGCACCTCAGGGAGAAGGTATTATTACGACATGGCGAAAATCATCATGCTTGAGTGATGTTGTTTTGTCATTTTCTTGTTATCTGATATCACGTTTCCTTTTTCCAGACACGGACGACCTCACGCCGAGTCCTCTCAGCGCTGTCTCTTTCCACCTTCCCCGTGCTCTACTTCTTTAACTTCCTCTACTACACCGACGCCGGATCTACTTTCTTCACCCTTTTCACCTACCTCATGACACTCTATGGTTGTCATAAGGCCTCAGCGCTCCTCGGCGTCTGCTCCGTGCTCTTCCGCCAGACCAATATCATCTGGGTGGCCTTCTGCGCAGGTACGCTGGTGGCTGCCAAAATGGATGAGGCCTGGAGGGTGGAGCACACAAAAAAGAGGGATGAGAAGTCTCCTCCGTCCCAGGTCCCGCTGTCATTCAGTGGAGCCAAGAAGGTGATGCTCTTCACGCTGGAGTTCCTCACCTCACCCAGTCATGTGAAGGCGGTGCTGCTGGTGGCCTGGCCTTACACGGTAGTCGGCGTGGGCTTCCTGGCATTCGTGGTTCTGAATGATGGGGTAGTGGTGGGTGACAGGACGAGCCACGAGGCCTGCCTGAACTTCCCCCAGCTCTTCTACTTCTTCTCCTTCACCCTCTTCTTCTCCCTCCCCGTCTCCCTTTGTTATCACCGCGCTCTTCGCTTCCTCCAGGCTCTGAAAAAGCAGCCTCTGTTCTTCCTCTTCGTCACGTGCGTCTCCTTGCTCCTGGTGTGGAAGTTCACCTTCGTCCACAAGTACCTCCTCGCAGATAACCGCCATTTCCCCTTCTACGTGTGGAATAGGCTTTTCCAGAGGCACGAGCTGGTGCGCTTTGTCCTCGTCCCCGCGTACGTGTTTGCAGGGTGGAATTTTCTGGACTCCTTCAAGTCACGCTCACTGTTCTGGAGTTTGGCGTTCCTGGCGTGCCTCCTGGCCGCAACAGTACCCCAGAAGCTGCTGGAGTTCAGGTACTTCATCATTCCCTACCTGATGTACCGTCTGCACATGCCCCTCCCCTCTCTTCCCAGACTCATTGTGGAGTTCCTTCTCTACACGGCGGTCAACGCTGCCACGCTCTACATCTTCATCAGTAAGACCTTCCACTGGCCGGACAGCACGGCCACACAGAGGTTCATGTGGTGAACAAAGAGACAGTATCTGATGTCAGGAGTTCCAGGACTCAAACAGGATGTAGGTTTAAAAATGCTTTCCAGAGAACCACAGTCCATGTGACATCTCAGAAATCAAAGAAAAGCTCCTGTTACGTCGCAGTTACAGAAAAGAAACGGCTCACATTTTTACCATTTTGGGTTAATGTAAAGGGATCGCCATATTTTACACAGAGAGTCAGTATTGGTAGATTTATGTGACAGGTGGAAACGAAAACCATTTAAAGGTGGAGTCTGCAATTCTGGAGAAAGACCGTTGATATTTGAAGTCAACACACAAAGATATACACCCCTCCTGCCAGTGCTACCTCACAAGTAGGACTGTTACAATAATTACGTCGTCTTATTGAGGTCATTCATTTTCCGTAACCGCTTATCCTCTTGAGGGTCGCGGCTGACACTGGGCGAGAGGCAGGGTACACTCTGGACAGGTCACCAGACTATCACAGGGCTGACACACAGAGACAGACAACCATTCACACTCACATTCACACCTATGGACAATTTAGGGTCACCAATTCACCTGCATGTCTTTGGACTGTGGGAGGAAGCTGGAGTACCTGGAGAAAACCCACGCTGACATGGGGAGAGCATCCAAACTCCTCACAGAGAGGCTCCCGCCCGGGTACAAACCAGGAGCCCTCTTGCTCCGAGGCGACAGTGCTAACCACCACACCACCGTGCAGCCCCCGCAAATATTTTTTAAGTCATGTCCATACATGATATGATAAAGTCCCGTGTTTACTAGCGTGTTTATTTACATAAGAATGTCACCAACATTTTAGCCAACATTGTACTGGAATAAAAAGCAGGGTTTTCCTGACCATTTTAACACTAATCAAACAAACTCGACTTTGGGGTCAAGTGGACTTGGATCTGGGCGCTGGTCCCTGATATGAAAGCCCCTTTAGTCTTGGGCACAGAACCTAAGGGCTCATTTATGATCAACTTTAGATACGTATACTAAGACGGACGAAGCCTTCTGTTTGTCCTTTTGTTAATTTTGTCTATATTTGTGCACGTTTTCTAAAGGTTACAGATACAGACAAAACAGAGCAGTACCAGCAGAGACTGTGGAGGCAGTGCAGCGAATTTCAAGATACAACCGTAGGAGATGACTAAGACAATTAAAAAATGCCGGACCAGAATGAATCAGTAATATAGTGAGGGGCTGGCATCGAAAATGCTATTGAATATCAATATTAATTACGGTATTGTATTGAAGTTAGAAATTCCAGTATCATGTCAACAGCAGCACACACAGAATGGATAGCTAGCGGAATATTTAGGAGTTGACTTTGCCAAAAAGTGCATTGAATTAAAATCACAGACTCCACCTTTAACCGAGAGGATTTGGGGGTTGAGTTACAGTGGGTTTTGTTTTCACTGAGAGAAGCTACAAACACTGAAGCAGGGCTGTAATTAAAATGACCAAGAGAATACAAAGAGAATTCATTTTGTAAAAGGTATTCAAGTTTTTTCCTTTGAAAATAAAATGGTGGTGACAGTGTTGTAAAATCTAAAATATACTGGTATGTTTTGATGAAAATTTATTGTATATTAAAGTTTTTGGTTGAGGTGTCGATCCCTCTGCAGGGTGGGAAAGTAATCATTTCATTTCAGCATTTTTTGCGGGAGTCTGGGTTTGGTTTTCTTATGGCTATAACAGTTTTGTACTTTAATGTAAATACTGTACGCAGCTCTGCGAGTGGATCTTTGGTGGCGTTGTTGACATAATCTGTAAATATGATTAAAGGAGACCAAAAATGACAGCCATATTGTAAACTTTAGAATTTTTATTGTATGGGATGTTTTTGGAATGACTGAGATTCTCTGCTTTCTGCCAGTGAAGAACACCAATGACCCGACTTTATAATTATAACGTATGTTTTCAAATATTTTTACCTTGATTTTTACTTTAACCAAGCAGTAAAGTTCCACTGGAGGTGATTTAGAAATTAGCCTTTTCTGTGATTTTTCTTGAGTTTATTTGTTGACTGTTTGTATCCACTTTGTCATCTACTTTCATTGTGCCTGATTTGTGTGTGTGTGCGCACGTGTGTTTTATTTCACTAGATACATGCAGTTTTAAGGAGCACTTCTTCCACAAAACTTTTGTTTGTTTATCAGTTTCTCACCGTGTTACGTTGAATCTGAGAGGGAAACTTGTTGCATGCCTTTACAGTGAAAAGAGAATCCAAAGACAGAGAAAAATTTCTTTGTTTTTGGATTCTTCGTTCACTGTGGAGGTAAGCTAGAAAAACAAAGTTTTATCCATGAAGTCAGGGTAACACATGGTGAATAACTGATGTGCTAATGATCATTTTTGGGCAAAGCATTTAACATAAACTTGATCTGTCCTCCAGCTGTACGCTGCCCCTGTTGATACAATCTTGTGTAAACCTTTGAATAAAATGACTCGTGATATGAAGTCTCCAGTCAAGGTTATTTAAAGAGCACTTTTGGTAAATCTTAACAGCCAGTTCCTACTCCACATTCACCCTTCTTGTAGTTGTGAGTCATGGTGATTGGGATGTGTGGTCCAACTGCAAAGGGGTTGGTGTTCCTCAGGCTGATGTGTCAGGATCCTGAGTGAAGCAGCATCCAGTCCGGCTCTCCAATTCAGAGAGTGCAGCTCGGGACCCGGAAGCTTCAAATGCCTGGTCAGCTTGACAGTTAGGGCGCCTGGAAGTCTTGTTTTTCTAAGTATTTCAGCCTCAGATGCTGAGAAACTATCCATCCATTTCCGTAGCCGCTTATCCTCTTGAGGGTCGCAGGTGGGCGGGAGCCTATCCCAGCTGTCATTGGGCGAGAGGTGGGGTACACCCTGGACAGGTCACCAGACTATCACAAGGCTGACACATACAGACAGACAATGATTCATGCTCACATTCACACCTATGGACAATTTAGAGTCACCAGTTAACCTGCATGTCTTTGGAGGAAGCTGGAGTACCCACGCTGACACTGGGAGAAGGTGCAAATTCTGCACAGAAGGGCTCCCCCACCCTGATTTCAAGCCCTTCACCCTGGATTTGAACCAGGAAAACTCTTGCTGTGAGGTGACAATGTTTAATTGTACCTAAAACACCTGGTTTTATGTTGCTCCCCTTCCCCATGATGACAGCAAATAATACAGTGTATGCACAAAACTTTTACTGGTGCTCCGTAAAATGTGCTGACTCAACACATCAGCCACTAGAGGGAGCTATAAGACAAAGCTGGGTATTCCTATGAGCAAAGTGCACTTTAATAAGACGTGAATCAATCAAAACTGGTTATAAATTCAGCACTGACCTCTAAATGATGCTGTCACAGCTGAGTAACACAGAAAAAAAAACTTCCTGCCTGTGGAAAACCAAAAACAAATTCTTCGTGTCAAGCTGGCCTTGGAAACTTGTTTTATTTTCACACTATTCCAATAATCAGCCACTTTCAGCTGGAACAAACAGGGGTGCTTTAAAATGAAATGAAATTACAGCTAGATAAAGACCAACAAAGAAGAAAATTAGCAGGATCTGACATCATAGTAATTTGGAGTACTCTTCTTCACTGTGTAAAGAATGATTGCTCTCAGTGTAACCTGTATGGCTATGAGATTCTAATTACATGAAGCAGCGTGAGGCCAGCTCACAGGAGACTTTAATAAAGTCAAACTGGGATGATTATACAAATGTTGATTACACTATTCAGACACTTGGAGCTGGCGTGAAGGAGATACTGTATGTGCTGTGTTCACGTTGTGTTCAGGGTGGGAGCTGCTTGAAATATACAGGAGTGAGTAATTTCTTCTTCTTTTTTTCGTATCCTGGCTTTTGCTAAACCTCCCTGACTCTCTCTTTGCCCTTCCAGCACCTCATTGATTTTTACTTTGGGGGATGATGAAAGCACAGATTCGTCTTCTCTCACCACTTTGCTCTGGATTTTTTATTTTAAATTACAGCTCAAGAGAGAGGCACTACCATTACTCATAGATTTTTATGTCTGTCAAGATAACCCCGTCCTTGTGTAAAGCAGAATATCTGAATAATCACTGACTGCATTTTGAGGAAAAACTGCTAAAATGGCTGACTCAGACAAACATTTTGAGGAATTCGAAAGCATATTTGAGATGTAAACAGTCTCAGACTCAAGTCAAACTGAAAACACAATCAGTTTCTTCAGTCAAAAATACTTGAAATACGTTGAAAATAATTAGGGGATGAAAAACATTTTAGAAATGTTCCTTTTCCTGTCAGTGGCTAGTGGTGTGTCGTTCTGTGTCAGCTGGCAGGCTAATGCTACATTCATGTCAAATGGGAGTGTGACACATAAACAGTGTTCACATCCACATCCAAATCATAATTACACCTCTGACTTTTCTGAAAGCTGTGATAAACTCAACTTAAGGTGTTCTTAAATATGGAGGTGTCTAAAAACGCTGACAACTCATGTCAGCGTGTTAGATATCATCGAAGCTAGATGTAATTAATGTGGTGTTATGTTGTTAATTTACAGTATTAGTCTCACATGACCAGCTCTGTAAACATAAGCACTTGCAAGTCAGTCGCATGGGAATCTTCCCATCTCATCTGTCATGTGGACCCCCCGTGTATTGTTTCTGTCTGTATTTCTAGTTGCGTAACCCCGAGAAAACAGTGTGCAGGTGAAGTCCGGACCTTATAAAAACATGGCGGCACAGTGCCAGACTGTAAGCAGCACAAGTGCAAGAGGAATGCGGATGCAGTGCTGAAAAAAATACAGCAAAGCAAACAAAGCTCGGTCCAAAATGAGAGTGAATCTAGGGTTGACTTTAACTTTCATGGGCAAACACCAAGGACGCGATGAAGTGCGACGCAGTGTTGGCTTGGTTTCTGCTGGACCTGCTGGATCAGGTGCTAGTGGTTAGCTTAGTTAGCTTCCTAAAGTATCAGCCAGCTTTCCCATTCCAACAAATGTTTCATTTGTACAAAAGTAGCTTGCAATATACACTGCAAATGATTTCTGTAACTGTAATATTTCACAATAAATTACATCATTATCACCTCACAGGCTTTTACTGTGATATTAAGCCAAATTCAGAGTTTTATTGTGAAATTCATGCAGATAAATATAGTAATTTTACAGAAGTACACTGCTAAATCACACATATGGATTCTAGCTGTGACATTGCAGTGAAATACAGAAATAAAATTATAAAGCCAAGGACTGTTCTGTTTTTCTGAACCTAACCACATGCGTAAGTTGTTGGAGGAAAACAAACTGACAATTTGTGTTGCTGTACCTACATAATGCTTTTATTTTGAAAGAGACTGTACGTTAAGGGTAAATTTCCTGTGAAAACAGAAGTGTATTTTGAAAGAAGACAATGCACGTAACAGGCAGAACTTGAAACGGTGTCCCAGAACTTTAACAACCAACGCACCCAGGGTACCTTTCACGTCATATCTGGACGTGGAAAGTCCATGACCAAACGTTGATATGTAACCAGGACGGAGCGAGAATGTGCTGCTAAATCACAGTAACTGTAAACTGTTAAGTTAGAGTTACATATTGTAATTTTACAGGAGCATACTGCTAAATCACAGTAATATGCAGGCGTAACTACTGTGACGTCACAGTATGCAGCTGTCATTTCACAACAGTTTACTGTAAAAATGACAGTAATTCACTGTGAAATTAATGCAACTAGTAGCCAGTAGCTTACTATGAATATGCATTCAAATATTTTACAGTGTACATACAAGCAGTGTAGGGAGGACGGGCCAGATCTGAATGTTTACAAAACGTAACCATAGTTCCTGCATGGTGTACCTTTAAGCTTAATGTGGGTTGTTGTTCGAAGTCTTGTGTTGTAGGCATGTAGGTGTGAAACAAAATCTTCATCTATGTAGATAAAAAATTTGGAATTTCTCACCTTTTGGTCTCTGATTTTAATCAAAGGAGAACACATGACTCTCTTTTGCAAAGTAAGATTGTTTAAGGGACAGGTTAAAAAAAAAAATCAGATCCAAGGGAGGGTAGTATCTTAGAATCGCCAAGATTAAAGTAAAAAAATTAGGAGAAACATATTTGGATATCCCCTGAGATTATAAAGTTATACATTTCTTAGAATAACCTTAGAAATATTCTGAGATTTAAGTCACAAATTTATAAGATAAATGCTTTCACCGCTTCGGGTTGTAGTTTTGCAGATTATATCTTAAATTCACTGTGTGCGTACTTAACAGTTTTGTCGATAATGAACTTTCATATACTGCAAGATGGGCAGCACTGTTCTGTTACATGTGTATTATTTATAGTGACAATATGTTCTCTGCCCTCTCTGTCCTTTACACTGTCTCTTTGCCCACACACATGCAAACTTCTCTCCCACACTTTAACTTGTACGAGCGTCAGAGGCCCTGAGCAATTTATTAGGAGCTTCAATAAAGCTGAAGGTGACGACAGAACAACAGACAACACACAGAGATAGATTTGTTTTCTAAAGTGAAATCAGAGTTTGAGACTTAATCATTCCCCGAGGTTATACAAAAGTGGCATGAGGAGAAAATAATTGGGAAGGGAGAAGATGGAGCAGAAGGAGAGGATCAAGAGGAGGAGGAGGAGGAGGGGAACACATGGATTCACAGGTATGATCTGACAACACAGTGAGAATCTCATGACAAAAGACGTGACTTTAATTACTGCAGCTGCAGTTCAGGTTTAAATATAAAAAGAGAATAGACTTGTGTTTCATAACTGTGAAGAGAATAATTTTCTCTTCTTAGGACACTGTGAAAGTGTTGTGTTTGTTCCTGTCTCTTGTATAACACACTGCTCACATTTACACTAAATATAAATGGCAGTTGTTTTCCACCGAAAGACGACCAACCCGAAGCGTTGATATTTGACAATGAGACAATGAGACTCATCAATTATCTTTTTGCAGAGTTACAAACAACACCTTTAACTTTGAATATGGAGAAAGCGGTTCTGAAAAACACAAAGCTGTTTACTGTGGAACATCTGTCACAAGGCTGTTGTTATTCTATATTTTTCTCACTATTAACATGAACATTAACATGAACACCTAAAACAACAACGTGTTATTTTGTCTCTTAGTAATTTCACTGGTTACTGACAACAAAATCTTTAGAAGTGGTTCAGTGCTGTCCTAAAACAGCTGGGCACTGTGGTTCCTAACAAAATTAAGATATGAGAAAATAATGCATTTAGTGGGAACTATTTTCAACGGTGGATTAATACACTTTTGACATTGACAAAAAGAAAAATGTTGAATATCAACAGACGAGTAGTAGTTCACTTTCTTTGTTTTGCAAAGACTACTCTCCCACTTACATACTGAGCAGTAAGCCAGTCGCCACAAAAAAAGATGGCATTGTACATTTCTGCAAATTCATGGATATGTCAAATTTGCGCATTAAGTGTAGCAATTGCGTTTAAATTTTATGTTTTAACAACGCTGAGGTTAACGTGTGGCTAGGTTCAGGCCCAAAACTTACTTATTTATGGTTAGGAAAAGATCAAGTTTTAGGGGCACATTGCTGGCAGGAAACGTAGCAATATCTCTGTAAGATAATATTTACTCTTTGTGCCACTGTCCTGGCGGAAAAACACAGACAGGTCCCTACAAATTAACGTTTGGAGCCTAAAAAGCTGCTGAAAACACAGCAATGACTTGCTAAAACACAACCAGTTTTGCAACTTGGCAGGCGTTTTGCCCAGTTGTCACATCATTCCCTCCACCTTGTGATGACGAAAGTAAGTTCATATACTAAGTCACTTCAGAATGGCTGATATGATACGTATGAAACATGCAAGGTAACATATTTGTGGTTTGCAGAAATGTACAATGCCAACATTTTCCTCTGGCGACTGGGCCAAGTAAAGCACTTTCGGCCGACAACACTGGAGTAAAACTAGAATTACTTACAATTCAAGGTGGATTAGCGTCACCAATTAAGTATGTGACTAAATGTGTCCCCTTCTGTTCCTGAGATATGACACTGAACAATGGCCAGAAAAGTGTTTTATGCTGAACACGATGATGTCACAGTGACACTGACCTTTGACCTTTCGGATATAAACTGTGGACATTTGTGTTAAATTTAAAGAAGTTACCTCTAGCTGTTCTTGAGATATCATGTTCATGAGAATGAAACTGACACAAGGTCACACTGACCTTGACCTTCAATTGCTAATCCAATCAGTTCATTGTTTAGTCCAAATGAACTTTTGTGCCAAACATGAAGAAATTTCCTCAAGGTTATCTTGCGATATCACATTCACAAGAATGAGACAGATGTGGTCACAGTGACTTTGACCTTTGATCCTTGACCTACAAAAAAATATAATCATTCATCTTAGTTCATTCTTGAGTTCAAGTGGACAGTTGTGCCAAATTTGAAGAAATTCCCTCAAGGCGTTCTTAAGATATTGCGCTCATGAGAATGAGACAGACAAGGCCACAATAATCTTGACCTTTGACCCTTGACCACCAAAATCTAAATCATTCATCTCAGTTCATTCTTGAGTCAAAGTGGACATTTGTGCCAAACTGAAAAAAATTCCCTTGATGCGTTCTTGAGATATTGCATTCATGAGAATGAGACAAACAAGGTCATAGTGACCTTGGCCTTTGACCTATGACCACCAAAAACTAGTGCCAAATTTGTAGACATTTCCTCAAGGCGTTTTTAAGAAATCTTGTTCACAATGACGGGACAATCACCGTCTCAACGTACAGACAACCTGAACACATAATACATCCAGCAGGGATGAGCAGTATTTCTATTACTTGTATTTAAAATATGTATTTCAATTACATTTGAGTATTTTGTAATTTGTACTTGATAAGGCTGAGAAAAAGCAAATGTAATTTGTAACAAAAGGTCTCAGCAGTGCTCTTCCAGCCTGTATCAGTTGGTGTGACTATAACTGTCTGGACTTTAATGTGTCTAAAACTAAGGAGCTAATCATTGACTTTGGCAAGAATCGTACCAAGCCTGTTGCTAACTTCATTCATGGCAAGGAGGTGGAGATTGTTGATTCATATAAATACTTGGGAACAGTATTTGATTCCCAGCTAAAATTTGATGTGAATACAAACATTACCGCAAAGAAGGGTCAACAGAGGATTTATCTACTTCAATGTTCGCAAAAACATTCAGTGTTTGTTTTACAAGTCCTTTATTGAAAGCCTTCTGACCTTTTCGTTCATTTGTTGGTTTAATGACCTGAGCGTAAGAGATAAAAATTGCCTGAATGGTATTGTGAAGGTCTGTTCCAAGATAATCGGTGTGAAGCAGGAACATTTGCGTTCCCTTTAGGACAAACGTGTGGTCAAAAAAGCAAAGAGAGTGATTGCTCAGCATGACCATATTCTGTCCACTGAGTTTTCACTTATGCCCTCAGGGCGTCGCTTTAAAGCTCCATCTAGGAGAACTAACCACTACTCCAGATCTTTTATCCCGTCTGCTATCAGACTTGAACCTTGATCCAAGTCTATGGAAGTGACTTGAGGGATTCTTAGTTTGTGTACTTGGATGCACTATGTTTTTTATGATGTTTCATCAGATCTTATGATTGTCTTGTGTATTTATCGCGGTGTACTACACTCTGTCTTTGATGTTCATCAGACTTATTATTGTCTTGTGGATTACTGCTTTGTATTCTTGTGTACTTCATGTCTTGATGAATCACTGACTTATTGTCTTATGTATTGTGGAGTAAATGTGTGCACACTATGTCTTTTGTTGTATCATTAGACTTACGACTGGTAGTGCTGTGTATTTCTTGCGTGTTCTCTGTGGGAGACACAGGAGGCTCACTGACATCAACGGATTGCTGCTGTGGATGAATGATTGTATGCATGGATATCTGTAAGGCCTGGTGAACTGTCAAACTGAATTGCCCTTTGGGACAAATAAAGTTGTTTTTGTTTGATTTGATTTGATTTGAAAATACTTTTGATTGGAGTAATTTTGTATTCAAAATACTCAAAAAACTTTCTCCACGAATCAAAAAAACAAAATTAATAGGCTACACATTCTTATAATATTGGATGTAACAATAGAGAGTCAACAGAGAAACAACAGAGTCAAATACCCTGAGAATATTGGAGTTAAACAGACTTAGATGGTCCTCCACGCCCTAAATTGTTATGCATGGTGTAATAGCCATGGCTTCCACAAAAAGACTGCAGGTATTCTCATTAATATACCTCTAGGGACCGTTTTAGATTGAGTTTGGCTAATGGATTGGCTAATCAGATAGTGCTAAGATTATAACATTAACTGAAGAAATACAGAGACCCTTACTGATAACTAGATCCAGAGTGTGACCTTTGATGTGAATGGAGTTCTTAATATACAGATCAAACGTGTCAAACAAAACAGTGAGCTCTTGATGAAGCAGAAATCGGTGCCTGAAGCTGGGCCTGGGGGCTCCCAACCTTGCCTTCAACTCTTTAGGTTGGACTGGACTCGCCTTCTACTCAAATAAGTATCTTAGAGTCAGATGGCTGGTGCTGAGAAAATCACTGGAGACACGTGGAATCAGGTGCAACTGAGTTTAATGTGTTGACAAGCAATAACACACACAACTCATGAGTCAAGCTCCGGAACATGATTGAAGTTTCACTCTCTGTGCGCTCCCTTTTATGCTGCTGAAGATTCTGCAAACACAATGGTGGCATGTTTTTGCCTTTGGTTGAGTCCAATCTTAATGATGTATTCTTTTTGAGTCACCTGGGTACGAATCATACTGGTGTCCAAGGCCAAGGCCATATTAGACTCACAAGTCAGTCTTTAAACGCTTTGCTTCACTAAAGACTGATGTCTTTCTCCATGATTTTGTGTTTAGATGGGAGGATACAATTTCAGAGTTTAAAAAAACTCCCTACATTGCAGAACCTATAGTAAATCCGCAGGGCGGTCCTTCGGTGGCTCGCTGAACTCTTCTGCTCGTAAACATAGTCCGACTAGAAACACGTGTAGTGGTACAAAGTCGCTGTAAGTCCTTCATTTCTACAATCTTGTGGACTGAGCACATGTTTGATAAAATGGAGTTAAATCACTTGGCATCCATTTTCAAGCTCTCTGTGTGTTTGTTTCCTTGCAGACAAGAAAAGGGGGAGTGCACATTTCCGGGAGGGCGTGTCCTTTTCAGAAATGCAAGAGGCGTTGCTTTGTTGCTGGCCGTTATCTCCGGTGTGTTAAACACACTTTAGGAAGGAGTGTCCCCAGACTATCAGAAGGCGGAGATCTCTGATTGTCTGGTGGTGAGACTAAGGCCATATCAGCCTGGGCTGGAATGCCCCAAACCTTCCCACCATTGTGTTTGAGCCAAGTCTCAAGCTATTTTTTAAAAACATTAAGCACACATTAACACTGAGTACACATTAACACTGAGTACACATTTCCACTTTAGTTTCCACGTGCAGTATATGACCAAATGTGTGTGTGAGTACAAAATGTGAATACACGAAACAATGTGTAAATGAGTATATTAACTTCAACAGGCATTTCAAATATAATCACCTTATGCCAGTGTATATCTACTGATTTATTACTTCAATCACTCTTTGCAGTTACAGCTTGTTGTTACACTACACTATTTAGAAGAGATGTCTGTAGGATTGTCAGTGTGAATATTAAAATCGCCAGTAATGATAAAAGAATCAAAATCTGTAAGGATGATTGATCAGTGAAAGAATGAAAAAAATAGGTGACGCAGAAGGAGGAGACAACAATTTCGTAACTGGTAGGAATTTTGTTCTAGTAGTAATCCTCTTCTCCTTCACCGTACCCAGCTTGAACTAATTTTTTGATTCTCTCAGTCTCCTGGGGTGGGGCAGCTGGCAGAATTGCTTTCAGACCATTCTCTATTTTTGCCATCCTGTCATCTGTCTTCCTCTCAAACTCCTTCTTGTTCTTGAGGACCAGCTGAAGGATGCCCTCCTGCGCTGCTGCGCAGGACTGTTGCAGATTCAAACGCTCGTTAAGGAATTCTGGCTTCTCCTTATCCATGGCCATGAGCTTGCCCAAACTGCTCACTCTGTCCATCAAGTACTTGCTGGACACTTCAGTGTAGGTCCCTGAGATCATGTGGACCAGACTGGCAACGTTGGAGGCTTGGAACGCCTGGTTGTACAGCATGTCTTTTACAAATAGTTTATTGTCGTAACCGAGTTTCTTTGTATTATCAGCTGTTGAGACAAAAGAATTCAGTGTCTTGCTGAGGCTGCATTTGACGATGTTAGAGATCATCTGGAAGAAGCGCACCATCTTCTCCCACTGCTCTTTGACTCTGCCCATGGCATCGAGACCCTTGAACAGCATCTTGATGGTGGTCTCAAAGTTAATCTCCTTGATCTTACAGTTCTGCATTTCAACCAAGATCTCAGTCAGCTCCTTCTGATTCTGCTCCATTTTCTCCGCAATCTTCTCATAGGCCTCCCGTGATTCCTTGAGTTGTTCGCGGCTCTGCTCAATTTTGAAACGAGCGTTATCTGCTGCTCTCTGACTGGTAGACTGACCTTCTGTGTTGCTCTGTGCTTTGCTCAACATTGGTGGTGTAGGAGCAAAAGCTGGAGAGCCCAACTTTTTTTTGCATTTGGTGTCAAAGACGAGGGATTGTTCATCCAGTGTGTTCAGTTTCTTTACGAGCTTTGCTTCTTTCTTGCCATCCCAATTCTCATCAGGTTTATATGTGGCCAGTTCTTCACAGATCTCAATACCCATTTCACAAAGTCCCAGAGCACGTTTCTGAAGTTTGCTCCCTTCCATCCTCATCAAGGACTCAGAGATTCTTATGAATTGACCTTTAGACCAGTCTGACTTTGTGGATTTTGTTTTCTGATCATATAGATCCTGCCAGGCTATTTTCCCATCCTTCAAATATTGTGTAAGACTTTGCACAATGGAAAGAATCTCTGGAGATTTACAGCAGACTGAGAGCACATCTTCGTTTTCATTTTTCGATTTGATGTGATGGTATGTGTCTGAGGCTATTTCTGCTGAAGTGCAGGCTGTTTTTATTGGAGCACTTACCAGGTTAACAACTCCATTAAGAACTCCTGTCACTGCCTTTGAAAGTCCTTCAACCAGATCCATTCCAATCATCTCCCATCCGGAGGGAATAGAGTTCATTGCTTCCTTGTAGCTTTCTTGTGCTTCACTTACTTGCTTTTCCATGGCCTCCATTGCTTTCTTGGACCGTTCTTTCAGCTCACTGGCGGTCTTCTCCCGTATTTCAGTTTCCTTAAGCTTCATCTTCACCTTCTCCAGCTCTTCTCCATAAAAGTGTTCAGCATTGACACAGGCCTCCAACAGTTCCTGGATTATGTTGATGACATTGGTGTACTTCTTTTCAACACTGTCTGCCAGTGTCACACACTCATCTGCAATGGTGCGAATGTTTTCCAGCTGATCTGGTAGGAGCTTGTCAATAACTTCATCAGGTGCATTGAAAAGGACCTTGACTACTGCCTTCATGTAATCAGGAACTGAGGCTGTGTGAATGCGGATCTGATCCATATTCTTGTGGGCCTCATTGAATGCATGCCAGCCTGAGTTACAGACTTGCATGAGGCAGGCCCGGAACGAGTCTGGGTATTTTATGTGCTTGTAGCCATTCTTTGGGGGGTTCTTGTTGATGGAGAAGTCATCACATGAGGAGATGAAGACAAGCTCCCCCATGATGGCGATGGAGAGGGGGGCAGGAGTCAGGTACTCTTCCCAGTTTGCATTAGGTTGCATCAGCATCTTGGTGGTCTCTCGCATATCTGCTGCAGTGGTGAGACTCTGAGTGGCCTTAGCAATTTCCATGGTCTGTGCTGTTCAATGAAGCAGATATAGAAGATGTCATCAAGTGCTTTGACTAAATACAAACAAATGCTAAAAAATTTTTTTATTACTAATACAAGTCAGGGGGATCTGTCCATCAAGATTAGGAGGATGGACACACCAAAACCCATAGATATTATACTTGTGGTTACCCCATCAATGAGGTACCGATATCATGACATGAAGTTGCATGCAACAAATGAATCTAATTTGGTGGGAAATGTCTTGGATAACAGCCAATGAGAACCTCCTCGCCGCTAGCCGCTCACCATCGCCCGACTATACCTGGACCTTAAGATGCTGCTGGATATGGGAAGTAGGACAGCTATAGTGCTAGCTCCAGTGCTGTCCTTTCTCCATTAGACTCAGGGGGAGAGGATAGCAAAATTTGGCTTGATGCCATATTTGATTTAGTTGCCATACCAGACACGCCTAAAAATCCTCTGAGTAAGAAAACAAAGTGCTAAAGGAAGTGGTACACTCATGTGTAATGTAAAAAAATATAGATATTTTTTATTAACCATGCAAATAAATCCTTGGAATATGTGGTTTTACAGGCTAAATGTTTTCTTCACGACTAAAAAAAATGCAAAAACGAAATCCTTCTCCGTCTTTTCTAAGGTTGCCTTTAGATCTCTCCGTAGTTAGAAATAACAACAAGATCAACAAAGATAGACTCAAGAAAGTCATGTTTCCTGCAGTCTTGAGGAGATGACTCCTCTTGTGTGACTATGTGTGTCTCTGAATCTAGCCCTGGGCTGTGACGGCAGAAATGGTGCCATGGTGGAGTCTTTCGTGATAGAATCATATAACGAATTAAAACCAACTTATCGGGGGAAATGAACACTTGAACATACATTAGTGTGATAATAACTAACTAAAATAACAAAAAACATGTTTGCAGAAATTTTATTTGACATGTACTTTGAACTTGTAATGTCCCTAGGGAATCGCCTTGTTGTTTACAAATACTTCCGGGTACAAAGGGTAGCTACGGTATATATCTCACATTTTCCACGTCACTATATCACCCTGTAGACTAATCTGATGTTTTTAAAGTCTATAAATACAGTGATTCAACAAACATTACTATTTCTGTGTGCACATTTTGTAATTAATAACATGGTTATCGTAGATTAGCTGGGCTAACCGTTAGCTGTTAGCCCCATTCGCGGTGTCTGTAATAACTCAATAAACGGTCCGTGAAAAAAATATTTTTTCCAGTGAATGTCTTAGTTACAACATGATTGAGCTAGCAAAGCAGTTTTGTGTTGCTCTGTGTGGTATTTATTCAGTTTTGGGAAATCAAGATGTCTAGAAAGCATCAGTGGCTGCAGCTGACAGGGACAGCTAACAGCAGCAGCAAAGCTAACATCAGGATGTCCTCTGTTTAAAGCCTCCCATTGTCGGATACGACATGAAACTACTCCAGTTAGCTCAATCATGTTGTAACTAAGACATCCGCTGGAAAAATATTTTTTTCACGGACCGTTTATTGCGTTAATAAGTCATTACAGACACCGCTAACGAGGCTAACAGCTAACGGTTAGCCCAGCTAATCTATGATAACCATGTTATTAATTACAAAATGTGCGCACAGAAATAGTAATGTTTGTTCAATCATTGTGTTTATAGACTTTACAAACATCAGATTAGTCTAAACGGTGATATAGTGACCTAAAAAATGTGATACACACACACACACACACACACACACACATATAAATATATATATATATATATATATATATATATGTATATAACAACAAGGCGATTCCCTAGGGAAACTAACAACTCAAAGTACACATCAAATAAAATTTCTCCAAACACGTTTCTTGTTATTTAAGGTAGTTATTATCACGCTAATGTATGTTCAAGTGTTCATTTCCCCGATAAGTTGGTGTTAATTCGTTATTTGATTCTATAAACACAGTCTGACCATCTTGAGCTTTTATTTTGGTACTTCCGGTGACTGGAAGTGTGAATTTGCATATTAGTTGAATATTCAGTTTCACCCAGAACATTTAGATTGAACATAACATTTAGATTTAGATTTAGATTTAACATTTAGATTTAGAGTTAGCTTTTAGATTTCACATTTATATTTAGATTTAGCATTTAGATTTAACGTTTAGATTTAGATTTAATATTTAGATTTAGCATTTAGATTTAGATGTAACATTTAGATTTAGATTTAATATTTAGATTTAGATTTAGCATTTAGATTTAACATTTAGATTTAGATTGAGCATTTAGATTTAACATTTAGCATTTAGATTTAACATTCAGATTCAGATTTAATATTTAGATTTAACATTTAACATTAGGTGCCACATTTATATTTAGATTTAACTATTTAATATATTTCTAAGTTAACAAATGTTGCTGTAAATGTTGTAAAAGGTGATGTTTAAAAATTTACAACATTTTTTTAAACATTGTTTGAAGCTAAATGTGGCAAAATGTTGATGTTATTTTCAGGGTGAGCCACTTTACAAACGGCACCCCATAAAATACATGTGTGATGATACTTAATACAGACCTTATTAACCACTAATACATAGTTTTGTATTAGTAACTAATATGTTTCACCAAAATTCTTTACCAAAAACTAAAACTAAAGAAGACAGAAATGACTAGAATATGACTTTTCATGTAATTCATGTGATGACTAAAACTAAATTGAAAACAGCTGCCAAAATAACACTGACCATATGATAATTATTGTCACTTACAGTGTGAAGTGAGAGTGGGTTCTCTTCAGCTGATGTGTTCTGATCGTCTGAGGAGGAGCAGTGGAGACTCGTGCTGAGAGGCACTTTTAAAGGCAAAAAACAGAAAGTGAAACAGTGAAAATCAGTCTCCTTCAATAGGATGAGGACATCACCATAGACTGTATACAAGGGCTTCACAGAATCTGAGACGATTCTCTGAAATCATGTGACCACAGCAGCCAATCAGCAGCAGCAACACTCAGCAGGAGTGTGTGATAGAAGGGAGTGTAAAAAGCATCAGGGAGTGTTAGAGAGACATCAGGGAGAGTTAGAGAGACATCAGGGAGAGTTAGAGAGACAGTGTGTGATGATGATGACTCTTACCTGTTGAAGTGTCAGCAGTTACAGCGCAGTCCTGAGCTCAGTCTGTCCTGTGAAGGTTCACTCTCTCTGAGACGATTCTCTGAAATCATGTGACCACAGCAGCCAATCAGCAGCAGCAGCAGAGACAATGAACACTCAGCAGCAGTGTGTGATAAGGGAGTGTTAGCAGTACTCAAGTTGTAAAAAAAAATCATGGGGGATGCTGGATTTTATCACATGGGGACATAATTTGTGCTGATGACAGCACAGAGGGTCACAGACTCTCTGGTGCCATAGCACCACCGCTCTTACATAGTTACGGTCAAATGCACAGGACAAGTGCAAAATCATTTCTTCTTCTTCTACTTGGGTCAACCGATGATACTAATAATAATCAAGTTCAATTTTGCTTTTAGAAAATTGAATTATAGTGTAACTTCCAAAAAAACAGTTAGTGGTATATGATCACAACTTGTTATAAAAATTGTGATCACACTGTTTATTCATGCTATTATTTTGTGCAAGTCATAAAGAATTGGTCCTGTTTCATACTGCAACATCAGCAGATAAGCATCCTCAGTTAAGGTTAAGGGAAGTTCACTACAATATCTGTAAGAGGAAGTGGGAGAAACCGAGGGTCGGAGACAGGTCGGGAGCATGACAGCAGAGGGCCACAGGCTGGAGTTGAGCCCGGAGCCACTGCGGCAACAGCCTCGTACATGGGGCGCCTGCTCTACCACTAAGCCACCGGCGCCCCGACTCTTCCAGTTGATTTTTAAGAAAACTACATATTTTCTTGAAAATGCCCAACATTCAAGTGTGGATTTAAAAAAACAAAACACTTAAGATAAATTAGTTTTGGAGCTGAAATTTTTTGCTGTATCTTGTTTTTTTCAGGACAATCTGGGCTTTCCAGATTTGCCATCAACCCATGTCCCTCTATGTGCCTGTATTTTATATTAATTTATATATCAATGAAAATGAAAAATCTGTGTTACTAAATTGTTACATTTTTACATGTATATCATCATAGCAAGTTGGAAGTTGACATATTCTGAAGAGGGGAGACTCTGGAATCTGGCAATATAAGCACAATGATGGTGGGACATTCTGTCACTTCACAGCGGTCCAAAACATGTGGTTTGTGCCAGGCGGACATGATTGCCACTATTTTTTTCATTATTGCCAAAAAAAAAAAGGTGGAGTTGTTGAAGATGGACACACACACACACACACACACACACACACACACACACACACACATTGAACACGCGCTTGAATGAATGAACATTGGAAGCGGTTTAGCCGCAGTCCCGCCAACTGTTGAGATTACATTCATTTTTATTATTAACAAAATGTTTTTTTATTGACCGTTTGAGTGGTTTTGTTTTCAAATATATTTTTGGAATCGAAAATGTATGCTTTGGTGTACTTTTACAGAGTTTTACAATATGTATAGCAGCCTACCTGTATGTATCAAAATGTATAACTTTAAGCAGCGGTCTGTGTACGGGGCGGGACTTCAACCCGAACCCAGGCCACTGGCGTATGCTGCTGTTGCCCCAGCCAGTTGGGCCATGGCCAGGGCCATCGTCTAAAATTTTAACTAAAAGTATTCGTCTACACTTTTTCCCATGATGATAATGAGCTGAAAATAAGTTTGATATAGAGCTTAGTGACTAAAAACTAAACTGGAAGTTATGTTTTGTTTTCATTGATCCATTGCCATTGATCAATTTTTTGAAATAGATTACTAGTGGTAAATTATTGGACAAAAAAATACACTTTATTGTATTAGACATGTACATGGCTATTCTCAAGCAAGTTTGGTGTTTCGAGCTGCATCTGATAGACTATTTACATCATCCAAATGGATTCAGCACTTGATAATTAAAACATGTGACTTTGATATCAATTCCTTATACCAGTATTAGCCTAACTGAAATAAAGGAACATATATGAAGGGCATATATAACAACTAAAAATTCTTGTAACACTATTTGGGTTAAGACATGTTCGCCAATAATACACAAATAATATGTGCATGTATTACTGATCAACAATGTGTTTATTTAGCATCATTACAAATGTGTATATATGTATTCAACAAGTTCTTATCTTACTGAAAGTTGAATACATTTATTATTTCTTGCTAAATCCTTAAGAAGCAATTAGTTGGTCTTGATCTGAATTGCCTCGTAATACACTGTCTTGTCTCTATTTTTCAGACAGTGTGTAAGGAATGCAGAATCTCTCTACTAACCCAGAGGCTACACCAGGTGCATGATGTCAGCCTTGCGGACGCGGAGCATATGCTGCCAGAATTCCATTCTATTATTAACAATTGAATTCTGCGTCTGCACTCGGTGTAGCCTCGGGATTAGACCCACTAACTTAATACCATGACCAACTAGTTGTGATTTACAAAGAATAAATCATTAGTTCAGTAAGAGTAATAAATTGAGCAAATGCATGTGTGATGATACTTAATACAGACCTTATTAACCACTAATACATAGTTATGTATTAGTAACTAATATGTTTCACCAAAATTCTTTACCAAAGACTAAAACTAAAAAAGACAGAAATGACTAAAATATGACTTTTCATGTAATTCATGTAATGACTAAAACTAAATTGAAAACAGCTGCCAAAAATAACACTGACCATATGATAATTATTGTCACTTACAGTGTGAAGTGAGAGTGGGCTCTCTTCAGCTGATGTGTTCTGATCGTCTGAGGAGGAGCAGTGGAGGGACTTGTGCTGAGAGGCACTTTTAAAGGCAAAAAACAGAAAGTGAAACAGTGAAAATCAGTCTCCTTCAATAGGATGAGGACATCACCATAGACTGTATACAAGGGTTTGACAGAATCTGAGACGATTCTCTGAAATCATGTGACCACAGCAGCCAATCTGCAGCAGCAACACTCAGCAGGAGTGTGTGATAGAAGGGAGTGTAAAAGACATCAGGGAGTGTTAGAGAAACACCAGGGAGAGTTAGAGAAACATCAGGGAGTGTTAGAGAGACAGTGTGCAATGATGATGATGACTCAGCAGTCACAGCGGAGATCTGAGCTCAGTCTGTCCTGTTAAGGTTCACTTTCTCTGAGACATTCTCTGAAATCATGTGACCACAGCAGCCAATCAGCAGCAGCAACACTCAGCAGCAGTGTGATAAGGGAGTTTTAGAGAAACATCAGGGAGTGTTAGAGAGACATCAGGGAGTGTTAGAGAGACATCAGGGAGTGTTAGAGAGACATCAGGGAGAGTTAGAGAGACATCAGGGAGTGTTAGAGAGACATCAGGGAGTGTTGGAGACATCAGGGAGTTTTAGAGAAACATCAGGGAGTGTTAGAGAGACATCAAGGAGTGTTAGAGAGACATCAGGGAGAGTTAGAGAGACATCAGGGAGAGTTAGAGAGACAGTGTGCAATGATGATGATGACTCAGCAGTCACAGCGCAGATCTGAGCTCAGTCTGTCCTGGGAAGTTTCACACTCTCCGAGACGATTCTCTGAAATCATGTGACCACAGCAGCCAATCAGCAGCAGCAGAGGCTGTAAACACTCAGCAGCAGTGTGTGAAAAGGGAGTGTTAGAGAAATCAGGGCAAGGGCATAGGTTTCATTTTCACATTGTTAGGGACATAAAAGTGCTCCATGGCGGTGACCTGTACGTTAATGTTTTTTTAATGCAGTTTCACATCATGTGAAACTGATCACTGCTTTATAATGCATATTTAGATATCTACACTAAATACAAGAATGTCTTGGTTAATGTATTCCCTAATGTTATCAGTTACATGGATATACACTGATAACTTCACCATATCTGCCCATATGTGCTTCCCAGGGTAAACTATAATGTCTATGATTATCAAGTTTTAATCTCTTTCAGGCCCTGTGCTACCCATCAGGCCAGTAGTATTACTCAGGTAGGAGTTGCACCAGGAAGTGACTCACAAAAGGGAGCGGGTGTTGGCATTTGAACAGGTGATATTTTAATATCAATGCAAAACAAATAATAAACATCAACAGCTTGGCTGTGCATTTATTTACCAAAACAAGGCGCCGTAAAATAAAAGAAAACCAAGTCCATAGAACTCGAACTCTCCTGTTCGATGGTTCTGGTAAGTTCAGTTCAAGAAAAAGGATCCAATGTATGTGTATGTGTGTTCTGTGTATCAATGTCCATTCAGTTTCTTTTGTCCTCAATTCTATAACTACTACCCGGGTAGGTGAGGAGTGTGTGTGTCTTATCTGTTCTCAGAGTGTGAGATTCAGATGATCTCAGATGAACTGCTGGGCTCGTCATCTTAATCATCTCTCTCTATTTCTCAGACAGTAGTTCAGACTAGCAAAGAAAAACAACCTACACAGAAAGTGCATAGTTGTAAGGAACTTAACCTGATTCCATCTCAGTTTCTTATCAGTTTCTTATGAGATCTCATTTTCTCAATTCAAAAACATGAAATATATTACCAAAAATCAAGGGAATACATAAACACACAACAAAAGAATTATTATGAATTAAAAATATTAGTTTTAACCATAAATGTAATGAATTATTAATGAATTATCACAACAAAAATACAATTTATAACACACAATTTATGCATCCTTTTTAACCTTCTCCGCAACCTTTAACCTTATTTTAATTCACCTTTTTAATATTTAACTCTTTAACATCAAAGCAATTACAATTTTTATACCCCAATGCAATTTCTTCTCTAATAACACAAATTGAGCAGTTCAAATGGCATAAAAATAAATAACTGCATCTTCTCATTGCAAACCATGTAAATTTAGCTTTCGCTAAGCGATTAGCATAACGATTAGCATAAGCTAAGCATAAACAACAGAGAAATTAACATTTCGGGCTAGCGATTAGCATATTGCAGTCGCTATTATACGGTGGCCGAGACCCGCCATCGCTGCAAATAAAAAAAACGCTGCAAATTAACATAGACTGTATAAAATAAACGCCGCGATGCAAATAAAAAAGCCACAACGGAAATGAATTACCGGGGAATATTATTGCCGATGCACATGTTTTTTTATGTGAAAGAAGAAGAAGAGAGAAACGTAAGAAGAAAACGAAAAATAAAGAGAAAAACGAACGAAAAACTAAGTGTGCTATATATGGTTAGGCCATGTAGCCCCAGGTTTGATATGAAGCTGAACTGGAGGATGCTGGTGTTCCTCTATCTGTATACTATAGACGAATTCGGCGAGTGATTTGTGTATGCCGCCATCTCTATCCACAGGGTTCTGTCTCTCAGTATTATGTATTTAAACGACCCGCCAGTAACTTCCAGGAACTATCCTAGGTCTACATGAGCATTTTGGACTTCCGTTGTCGCGACTCTGTTATATTCTACGGCACTGTGCTGCACAGCCTGCTCTGCAGAGCGTGCCTTGAAAAAAAAAAAGACAGGCAGGCTAGAGCAGACCACTTGCGGGCCAGGCCACAGCAGCATGTCAGCTACTAGGTTTTCAGCCCCTCTCTTGTGCCTGATTTCAGTGTTGTAACGCTTTGCCTACACATCTGCATCAGGAAGACAAGCGGGTTATGATCAGTGAAGAGTGACAGTCACAGGGATAAAGGTCGAGCCAACATAGACCTCAAACTGTTGCAGGGCGAGAAGCATGGCTAGGGTTTCTTTTTCAATCGCTGAGTAGTTTAGCTGATGCTTCTTGAACTTCACCGAGAAGTAGCACACATCTTGCAGCAGCACCTCTCCAGCTCCAATGGCGCTAGCATCCACCTCGAGTTTGAATGGCATAGAGAAGTTGGGCGCAGCCAGCACTGGAGCACTGCAGAGGAGAGACTTAGCAGCAGCAAAGGCATGTTCACAATCAGCATTCCAAGAAAAGGAACAGCAGGGCTACACAGCTTAGTCAGGGGCTCCACCACCACAGAGAAGTTCCTACAGAAACACCGATAGTAGCCTGCAATTTCCAAGAAACGCCTGAGCTCACGTCGAGTGGTGGGAGTGAGCAGAGCCAGAACTGCTTCCACCCTAGCAGTGACAGGATGGACCTGAACAAGGCCAACCTGTTTTCCCAGGTATGTGACAGTAGCTTTCCCAAACTCACATTTGGCCAGGCTCAGAGTTAACCAGGCATTAGCAAGCTGCTGAAACACATCCCTCAGACTGGAGATGTGATTCATCCACTCATCTGAATAGATTACCACATCGTCCAAGCACACGCTACAGTTTGACACATCACCCAGTACACCCTGCATCAGGCGCTGGAAAGTGGCAGGGGCATTTCTCATACCAAAGGCCATGACAGTATATTCCATGAAAGCATCAGGGGTGACAAAGGCAGAGGTACCTGACGCTCGTGGAGTTAAAGGAACCTGCCAGTATCCCTTAAGCAGATCAAGTTTAGTTATGCATGTAGCCGGGCCGACACTGTCAATACAGTCATCCATGCGGGGCAAAGGGAACGAGTCAGGTACAGTAACAGCGTTCACTTTATGAAAATCTGTACAGAACCGAGGGGTTCCGTCAGATTTAGGGGAGTAAGAGAGAGAGTATATTTTTATCATGCCTCTCTAATACCAGTTGGTGGTTGCTAAACGTTGTTTAGCCAAAAAAACATAAAACCATCAAGCGGGTTGTCAGATGTCACAGACCACTGGTTCTAGGTAGGCTAGTAGTCTAAAGTTATATCGCCACTAACTGTAGCTTACCATGCATTAAAGCTAAAACTTCATCGACCAGACTTACTTTGCTTTATTTATTGGACTAAAGACACGGCTAGAATCAAAGCAGCAGGAAGACGAAACTTCTAATGAAACCTCTACCAATGGTAGGGTTACTTCAGCACTGATTTTAACAAGCGAACAAAAAAAGTGACCAAAAAAAAAAAAACATATCGCGTGCATGTTGTGCAGGTTAGCTAGACGTTATTATTTTGTCGGATTTAGCATGATGGCTTCTTGTTCCAACACCTCATGTCTTTGCTGTGGAACTAGGTAGCCTAGTTCATAATAACACAGTAGGCATGATGTTTAAGGAAGAGAAGCATCTTGTCATGTGATTTGCAGTGCTTTTAATACAAATGCATGCAGGTCAATCTAAACATTCCATCTCATGAGAAGGTGAGGTGTGGTTCATAAGGACAGTACGGAAGCCGAGAACGGCCATGTATTATTCTTTTTTTTTTGTGCACTGTTATCCCATGATAACGACTTATTATTTCGTTATCTCGACATAACAAAGAGTGTTTTCTCTTGATAACAGATTAATTATTTCGTTATCTCAATATAACAAAGATTGTTTTCCTGTGATAATTGTCAAGTCTGATGATAGTGCCCTGGTTAATGTGATCGTCCTGATTTCAGCCTACAAGAGCTGCCACGAACGGCTTCCGTAGCCACTGGCTGTAGCTGTAGCTCTTTATACATCTATGGTAGCCTACGGGTAAGTTACACTTTACGTTAGTTTGTTTACTTGACTGGGTTTGTTTAGAGGCTACTGGTTAGACAAACTGCTATCTGGCTGCTTCAAGGTAACATAAATGTTAATGTTAACTTAGCAAGATGCAATGTGAAACGTAATTAAACATTTATTAATTCATTTAATAGTGCTTTGATATGTGTCGTGTTTATTATTATGGTTTGTGGCACAGCATTACAATGGTCAACTCAAAATGTGGCTATTAAATAATCAGAAGAACTACGACAGCAGTCACGAGTTGAACAACTTTGTTGCAGGTGCTAACAAGTGTGACTACATTTACTGTTGAATCCTACAGATCACCATGGACCAGTTTCTCTCAGCCTTGAGAGAAAGGGATGTTCCTGAGGAGAACCTGGCAAGAATGGCAGAGGACAAGGTGAAGTACATAATCAGGCATTGCCTGCTAATGCTAAAGTGACAAATGAACTATTTTGGTCCAATTTGGTTGTTGTAAGTCTGTTGAATCAAAAATATGATGCATCTGGACATTGATAATGGCATAATACCTGTATTTACCTGCACAAGATAGACATAAGTAAAGGATCATGTATAACGAGCCAGTGAATACGTAAGGGATAATGTATAATGGTTTTATTCTCCTGTTGGGAGTTATTTTCCCAGTATTCACCGGCTCATTATACATTATCTCTTACATAATATACATACATACATTATATTCTCACTCACAGAAATAAACAGAAACACAAAACACTCATTACTCAAATATATGTAGCCGTGTAGTTCATTCATTAAAATACAATTTTCCACTGGTGTGAGATCATTTTCAAAGTTGTCTAATGTGTTCTTTGTTTTCTTCTGAGTGTAACATTGTTGTGAAATAAGTAAAATGTGAAGCAGATTTGAAGTGAGCTGCACAGGAACATGTTGCTGCTGATTTTGGTCACAAGGTGGCAATATTGACTCATATAGGCTACAAGTATTAAAGTGACTATTTTTCCTTCCAAAAGGTTTCATCAAGAGAACACGTTTTCCGGATGTGGAACCATCAAGACGGCCGTGACGACGGAGCTGCGGAGAATCCCAGGAGAATCCTTCCAGGAGTGCATGGAAGCGGAGAAGGATGGGAAAGTGTGTTAGATTCGAGGGGGATTATTTTGAAGGGGAAAACTTGTAGTTTAGATTTGAAATACATTTTTTGTGACCCCAGTCCTGTTTCTTTTCTGAAGCACCTCGTATGTTGGCCTATATGCATTTCATTTATATGCCAATTTTGAGAAATTATTTTGTTTTGCTTAATTTGATTTAGAATAGTGCAGTGCCCCTCCCGATAGGACCCTGCACTTTCCCAGGTCCAAGTTCATGTTATTTAAATGAAAGCACTGACTTATGATTTTGCAATGTTTGCAATGAAAATGTTTCATCAATTAAAAGGGTTGTTTGTAATTTTCACTGTCTTTTTTTGACTGTGTTAATGTGTCGACTAAGATTTTGTTAGTTGATTAGTCAGTTCTAATGCTTTACTACCATGCTGAATTAGTAATTTCCTGGAAGATTACAAGGACATCTCTGGTAATATAATATTTAAGGAGGTCCTTTTGAAGTATTGCATGTGGAAAACTCAAACTTTACAGATTTGTCGATGAAATCAAGTAATCAGTTAGTCGACCAATTCTATGTCTATTAGTTGACTAAGAATTTCTTTAGTCGACGTTACAGCGATTTTCAACATTTTCATAGCATTGACCCCACATTTGTTACACTTTAGAGGCACTGACCCCCAATTTATGTAACTTTGTCTCTTTTTTGAGAATCTAAGAATATTTTTATTAAAGCTATGATTTTGTCCAGAATCCCATGAGTGGAAAACCCTCAAGTACCCCAAGACCCAACATTATCAACCTGGCCTACTACACAGAAATCACATTATCTTAGTAAAACATTTCAACACAGCATCAACTGATGCAAAGGCCAACGGTACTTGAGAAATGTAAACTTTTGGAGAGGCCTCATTGCTGGAGATGCCATCATCATCATTATTAGAACCATGGACAGTGCATCTGTCTGTATGCTACAACAACATTAGTGATGAGGCTCTGGCAGGAGTGCTCTTATTAAAGGCCTCAGGTCTTTGTAAAGACGTATTGCCTCTGCAGCGTTATGACACTGTGCTATGTTGTTCTCTTCCATCACCATCAAACAGAGCTGATGCAGGTCATGGTTGCAGGGAATGTCTGTTTTCCACAGACAGATGTCCTCTTGGAGAACAATCCCCACTATTTCATACTGTAGTGGATGCAAATAACCTTGTGCATGACAGAGCTCAGGTACACTGTACATCAGACATGATTTTCCATGACCAGGTGTATCACCTGGTCGAATGCGATGGTTGTCCCTATTCCTCTTATCTGATTGCTAATGAAGTTAACAATCTCAGCAGGATCACTTAACCGTCGCCTGTGAAGTTGTAACCGCGCTAGTCTTCTCCTTAAATGACGAGGACTAACCTGAATGCCATCTCTAACAGAAAGACACTGCAATTTCTGCCTGTGTTAGACCTTGATTGAAGTAGTAGGCCCCTACATCCTGATGCGTTGAACAATAATGCGATCTGCCATTTTCGCCTCCCTGGGACACCTGGACCAGCCAGTGGCAGCTCTTGTAGGCAGAAATCAGGACGACCACAGTAACCAATGCGCAGTCATCAATGTCACACCTGTGATCAATCTACACTATGATGTTAATTCAATTAAAAATGTTTTGAATGTCCTTCAATTGTGTGCAATACTTCAAATTTAACACAATTGACATTCCATTGCACCAAATTGACATTTTACAAAAATGTCCAATACTTAGGGTTAGGGTTAGTAATTATTTTTTCCTTACATGTTTTCACTGTGTAAGTTGCAGGATACCATAACCACACAATTATTATTATAGTTACCCTCTATACTTGAGTCAAACATCAGGACAAGATAACAATCTAAAACAATAAATGTTGATTAATAAGTTCAAGTTATTTATATAGCACATTATCATACATAGAATGTCACCCAATGTGCTTAAAAATAAAAGAAAAATGAAAAAGAATAATAAAAAGAACAGCCTAACAGTAATAATCATGATAATAATTAATAGAATAATAGGCTGCAATAGATTGAGGGGGAAAGTAAGACTGAATGAATAGGAGGTAAAAACTAGTTTTGCTATCAATGGCAGTAAATTCAGATACAGAGGCTATATTTGTAGAGGCAGAGGACAGAGGCTGGAAAGTAAAGGTGCGCCCGGTGGAGGTGGGGTGCAGGGGCTTTGTAGCCAATGCAACAGCAAAGCTCCTTAGGGGGGCTGGAGTCAGGGGACAGGCTCACAGACGGACCATTAAAGAGCTGGCCAACACCGCTGAGAGGACGAATCATTGGCTGTGGTCGAAGAGAAACGACACCATCTGGGCCGCTAAGGCAAACAGCTAACCCCGGGACACACACCCAGGCTTGATCGACCTGTGGCGGGCCTGCCTCAGTGGAGGGTGTCTTGAGTTAAATGGCCGGAACACCCGTTGATGCTGAGGTACACAACTGACGATGTGTCCCGGTGGTAAAGCCTCATAGCAGCCATCTTTCAAGAACCAGAGCTTTGTGTATATCCTATAGCCCAAATCTGAATACTTGCTGTACCAAATTGTGAGAAAACAAGCGCAAATTTTGAAGCATTGAAAGTCTGTTCTACATATTTTACAACAGGCACTGTGAACACAATGAGATGTTGAATTACGAAGACTTCAACGAAATATGTGACGGGATTGAACAAAAGCGATACACACTGGCATCAGTACCTGATCTGATACCTCAGCTTGTGTGTCGTACCGCAGCTCTGTACAACTAATCTGAGAATTACTGAACCATCTCCTTCAATTTCTCTCAGTTTATTAGAGCTGCTGACCACAGAAGTAATACACCGCCTTTAACTGTCAGTGTCATTATTTCAAAGGCGAGGCACATGCCATTCCTGATAATTATTATCAGCCCTGCAGTGGGCGACTACAAAAGAGACCTTTTCATTTTCCAGTCTGTCTCCTCTGCTGGGAGCACGGGGTTCCTGTGAGTTAGAGAATAAATGCTTCTCTTTTATAAGGACGTCTGATCAGTTTTAAGGCCTCTCACAGTGTAATTTCTCTGGTGAGTGTAGGCATTTGATTGCTGCACTGCAAAAAGTTAAATGCTGTAAAATATGGAGACATTTGCTCTGAACAAACAATGTGACTTGGTAAGATGTCTTGATAGCAGCTGAATACTTTACCTTTGTACGTTTCATATGTATCACATCAACATCAATAAGGAGACGTAGCATATGAGCAAACTTACGTGAGACTCTGTGTGACGTCCTGATGTTAGCTTTGCTGCTGCTGTTAGCTGTCCCTGTCAGCTGCAGCCACGGATGCTTTCTAGACATCGTGATTTCCCAAAACTGAATAAATACCACACATAGCAACACAAAACTGCTTTGCTAGCTCAATCATGTTGTAACTAAGACATCCGCTGGAAAAAAATATTTTTTTTCATGGACCTTTTAGAGTTAATTGGTTTTGGTACTTCCGGTGACCGGCGGTGTGAATTTGCATATTAACTAAATATTTCGTTTCACCCAGAACATTTAGATTTCACATTTAACATTTAGATTTGGATTTAACATTTAGATTTAATATTTAGATTTAGCATTTAGATTTAGATTTAGATTTAGATTTAATATTTAGATTTAGATTAAGCATTTAGATTTAACGTTTAGATTTAGCATTTAGATTTAACATTTAGGTGCCACATTTAATATTTAGATTTATTAGAACTATTTAATATATTTCTAAGTTAACAAATATTGCTGTAAATGTGGTAAAAGGTGACGTTAAAAATTTCACAACACTTTTTTTAAACATTGTTTGAAGCTAAATGTGGCAAAATGTTGATGTTATTTTCAGCGTGAGCCATTTTACAAACGGCACCCCATAGAAGGCTGCCAGAGACTTGATTTATTTTAAGTGTTTGTTGTAATTATGTCTTTCTTGTAATCAAGTCTTCATTTATTTAAAAGATTATAAATTAAATCACACAATGGCAACAACTTTAAATGCAGGAAAAATATACTTGGGACTTAATTGTTTAAGGTACATTGATTTACATATAGAAATATTACAGTTACCATTTACAAAAGAAAAAAAAAACATGGTATGAAAATGAAGTATTGCCTTTCATAAACACACTTCTGTTAATTGTAACAATCCAAACTGTGCTAAAATTGTTCCAAAATTCTGACGACCACGAGGTAATGACGCTAACAAAACACTGTCTGGTTACAACTGGTAACGTGTTTTATTCTGTTGTAAAGCATAAGTAAATAAAGGTGTGCAGGGGCAGACGCAGCAGCAGCTCAGCCGTGTATCAGTTCAGTGAGTCGGACTGCGCAGTACAGTCAGGGCTCCTCCCGCCAAGCACTGAACGATTTGGTGAACGAATCTTTTGAACGAATCTTTTTAATGAACTGATTCTAGTGATTCAGTAACATCTAAAGAACTGCAGGACGTTACTAATGCTTATGCTAAGTTAGCGATTAGCTAGCTATGATGTATTACTTTAAAATAGAGGCTGATTCCATAGACCAACCTTTGCTCCGTGCTCTTGGAGATTGCTGGTCATCTCTAAAGTGATTTACATGTTATGAATTATAAAGTGAATTATTGCTACGTTGCTCTCATTTATTCACTGCAGTGTAGCATTATAGCAGGGTTCAGATAGCCGTCATGTCAGTGGGTTTGTCTTGCGCTAGTGGTAGGCGCGGTTTGTGGGGGCGTGTCGTGTATGCTATAAACAGAATGTGTCTCCAAGTGAGAGTTTGTGTGAGTGTGTGGAGTCAGCAGAGCGTCAGCGAGGTCACCGCTGTCAGAGGATCCTCAAACACCTCCGACACTCTCGCCCCTGTCACTGTACATCCGTCTGCTTCCTACACACACGTCCACACACATACATGTTATTACATTCACATGGTAGAAACTCACACTCTGAGATCATGTGTGAGTGTAGAGACCACAAACACAACAGAAACTCAGCAGACTCCCCGCTGACCCATCGGCTTCTCTTTCTCATACACACACACGAAAACTTACAAGGCAACAAGGCTCCTCGCACCCAGTGCATCTGCCTCCTGTCTCGCTGCATAATGCATTGTTAGCCCAAGTGGAAACACACTCATGCACGGAAACGCTTAGCTGTGATGCATAATATATCAAGCCAGGTTAGGGAGAACAAGTGGCCTCATATGTAGTGCTAATTGAGACAAAGGCAAGGTTCCCGAGAATGTGTGTGTGTGTGTGTGTGTGTGTGTGTGTGTGTGTGTGTGTGTGTGTGTGTGTGTGTGTGTGTGTGTGTGGTGTCTACCGATTAAACACAGCAAGCACAATAAAAAACATTCAACAACCGAGTGGCCAAGGTGCTACTTCGTCTCACTTAGCCCTGCTGGTGCTGGTGTTAGTGGACTGTAATGAAGAAGCACGGTGAGCGTTGCAGCTCTTCACCTGCGTGTTTAATTTCATTGGTTTTAAATGAGCATAAATGACACAGAGCAAAAGCATTTTTCACATTACAGAACTCACTATCTCTCAGAGAGATCTCGTTGTCTATCACAACTTAATAAGCTTTTAATCTTGAGATATCAAACTTTGTTTCCTCGTGATTACAACTTCATTATGTCATTCTGCAATTAGAATTCCAATTATATAAATACATCTTGACAGTAAATTGTTTTCTTGAGATCATGATTTAATTAGCCTGCAGTTCGTGTCCTGATCATATCTTCAACAAAGATACAGAGCAGAGAGAAGAGATGGAGAAGTAGAGGACACCATATGCTACCATGACATGTCAAAATGACTTTATTCTACGACTGTCACAACAGCTGTAGAATAAAGCAGCCTGTCAGGTAGTTCTTATCACACTGATGTATGTTCAAGTGTTTTTTTCTCCAATTAGTTTGGTTTTAATTTGTTATTTGATGTTATGAACACAGTCTGACCACCCGGGCTTTAATTTTGGTACTTCCGCTGACCAGCAGTGTTCATTTGCATATTAGCTAAATATTTAGTTACAACACATTTAGATTTTACATTTTACATTTAGATTTAGACTAAACATTTAGGTTTAACGTTTAATATTTAGATTTAGATTTAACATTTAACATTTAGGTTTAGATTTAACGTTTAGATTTAACATTTACTGACTTGTCTGCCCTATCAAATAAAGGCCAAAAATGCCCCAAAAAAATCTAAAAAAAAAAAAAAACTGGTCTGAGGGCCTCAACGGGCCCCTGGGCTGGACTTTGGACATGCCAGCAGTATGGGAAAAGTAGCAGTTTTAAAAGATTGATACATATTGAGGAATTAAAGTTAGGAGTTCAATTCAATTCGGTTTGATTCGGTTCAATTTTAATCACAGTTTGCCCCAGAGGGTTTTACAGCACACGACATCCCTCTGTCCTTTGGACCCTCACAGCAAACAAGGAAAAACTCCCCAAAAACTCCTTTAACAGGGAAAAAGAAGAGCAACTGAGCAGGGATCCCTCTTCCAAGACGGACAGACATGCAATAGATGCCATGTGTACAGAGAGACAGAGAGATGCACGGCAAACAGTAACGACTATAGCTACAACATCATTACTGTCAATGTCTGCTGCACTGTGTTTAACCACTCTCGCAGGTAAGTAGAATATTATAAAATAAAGTTTAACAATAAGTGCCGCCTCTTCTTTTAACAAAAATAGAATCTCATTTTAGACTTCACATATGCTGTTAGATAAACCTTTCTACCACACAGATTGTCTTTACAATACATGAACCTGAACACACCATCTCTTAGCACTTTTAAAAAACAATTACAGCACATAAGGAAAATGTTCTATTTAAATAAGAACGGTGGGAGTTCAGTGGGCGAAGTGGCCAAAACATGTGTTTTGTTTTATTAACGGCACACAGTAATTATGCAACCTGCCCACATTCATATCACCGCTTCCTGCGCGCTGTCTGTAAAACTTGCATGGTGTCGTGAGGGCTGCGTGTGAGGGAATTTGGTGATTTGGAGGCATCCTGATGAGACATTCAGGCTGAGGAAATGCAACTCTGCACTTGCACCGACCACCTGAGTCGCTTTCTTTCTTTTAATTTCTGGGGAATATTCAAATGAGAGCCAACTTTAGCTCCGTCGCTGTGGCAGGTTGCTAAGCTACAGACTGTGTCAGGAAGTGACAAGCGAACATAATTACAACCCTGGTTGACAGACACAGACCACAGTGTTCATTAGACTTACTCAAGCGTTAAGACATCGAGTCTTTGGAGGGGACAAAAACCTCTCACGACCTTTAAGCGTCGACTAATTAGCACATAATCATTTGGTGAATAAGTATTTAAACAATTAAAGAATTATGTCTTGTTTCCTTATAGACTGGATGCTGTTACCTGAGTGTGTACGTCAGGTTGTTATTCCTCCTGCATTTGGAGCATCGTATCCTCCAGGTGTAGCTTGCTGTTGGTGGCCTTGATGTTTTTCTCTGGTGCTGATAATGAGCAGTGTTCCTCCTCTGTGCTCTGTGTGTGTGTGTGTGTGTGTGCACGTGTGTGTGATTTTGTGCTTGCAGTATGTTGTGTTTTGTACCCAGTGTGACGACACGCTCTCTCCCCCTCTGCTGGCGCTGCATTAGATGTTGATTGACAGTGATATTAGCACCTTTCCACTCACTCTGCCTCTCCTCACCCCTCAATCAATCCATCCATCTCCTCCGTTGGCCTCAAGAGACGCTGGGGAAATAAAGCTATTTAAAGCAGCAAGAGGCACTCACAAAGCTCTCCTGTTAGCGCAGTTAAAAGAAGTACGCAAATTAACTTTGCATTCGTCTTCATCTGACTCTCAGCTGTATTTTAAATCTTGCAATTATAGGTTTAGTAGCAGGGAACAATAGCATAAGGTGCTGCTGCATTTAGTATAATCAGCCAGGGTCAGTTTCTGTCCTCTAGGTATTATACACCTTTCTGACAAAATATATATAGTCAGTCATGTGCTTAGGATTTGAGTGGGACACAAGGGACACAATCCACTTAATGAGAACATGTGCATTTTTTAGGGCAACAATACTACCTGGTTGTGGTTAGGTAAAGATGGCGGGTGTTGCTAAGAAAATCCAGCTCTAAGTGGCACAAACGCAGCCAAAAAGGTAGCTGTGTGTCACAAAACAACACATTCTCGCTCTGACCTCGTCACAGAGACGTTTGGTCATGGACCTTCAACATCCAAATATGACGTGCAAGGCACCCTGGGTGTGTTGGTTGTTGACGTGCCGTGACCCCGTTTCAAGGTACGTCTATTACATGCATTGCCGCAAGTCACTGCCCAAGTGCCGGATGAGACCGAGTTGCAAAGTTTGAGTTGCACAAACACCACAACCAATGTTGTTGTTTGTTTGTCTTGAATGCTGCTCTCCTGGGTCAAAGTCCAGTGTTTGTTTGACCAATCCACCTACAACTCCCCTTCTGCTAACCCTTTCACCTTGAAACTACGCCAATCTAATAGTGATGCAGAGGGGTTTCCGTTAGAGTTGATGGAAAGCATGGTGCATCTCAGACAAACGCTAAACAGTGTCCCCGGCGTCATTATAGTAGCCACAAGAATGAGACACAGCTGGAGCAGGAGGACACAGGGGAATACTAGGGTGGAGCAAACAATAATAATACAGAATAGGTGTGAAGGGAAGACTCTGGGAACAGGGAAGGACTAATGAGACAGGTGTGACATGACACATGAGGAGAGAATCTACAAATAAAACAGGAAGCAGATCAAATGAAATGAAATGAATGAATAACAAAGTCCGTAGAATAACAGAATATGAACAAAATAAGCCGTGTATCTGGGGAAAGAAAGGCGTGGCACTGTTTGCATTCCCATGTCTAAGTCTGCCTCAAGAAAGAACAAAAAGATTTACCTAAACCCAACAAAAAGAGAGAAAAGAAGCTACACTACAGACCAAAATGAAAACACGGAGGTTTTAATATGAAGCCTCCAAGCAAACCAGAGACTGAGCGACTGCCGCTAACTTAAGTACAACAGCGTGCAGTCAGACCAGGTGAGTTGAATTCCCTTGAAGACCTGACTTCATCCTCCACGCTGCTGCTGCAAAGAAAGCCTGTCTTTAGTCCAGACTGGATATTAAAAATGTCTCTGGGCTTCAGAAAAATCATACACCAGTATGCTTTGTCACACAGGTTGAAGACATTATTAATATTTGGTATGTTTAAATAGTTTTTCATGTGCAGAACAGACTTTTTTTTCTCCAGCAGACAGTAAAGTAATGTCAAGGCTGCTGCAAAGATGGAATTAATGAATATTGCATTTGGTGGAACATTTGATGCTGAGTGCCATTTTATATGACGACTAACATAAATTCCCTTGAACAGAATATGCACACACCATTACCACACACACATACACCCTCCACACATCCTCGACACAGCCCTCTCCTCTGCCTGACATGACAAACCTCACATAATTCATCCCCATCTGATATCCTTCTATTTTATTTAGACGTACAAACTTCATTTTAGCTCTAATTTTGCTTCACTTCAGGCCCCCGATCCTCAATTTCAGGCTAACTTTCTACAGGGGCCAAATGTGAAGCCGACTGAGTGGATTTGTTTTGCAAATATATGCAAATGCGGATCTGTGATAAGGCAAAGTCATCAGCCAATTTTGTCCGCTCTCTAAATTTATGTGTATTTATGAGGTGGAAAAAAAATGGACGGGCCAACACCTGACATCTATGTAACACACACACGAGAGGGTTGATGGTGGTTGATTGGGGCCTATTTGGACGGCGTATTTGATTACGTCTGTCAGCATGAGCCAACTTTATTACCTATACAAGTTTGACGCATGTACTGAGGATGTCTTACTTTATTTTACGCAAGATGAGCCATCCATTCTGAAATGTCAATGATGCATTCAAGTCCATGCTAGCAATCTGGATAATTTCACTCCTTATTTTCCCACTGAATTTCACTTTATTTTTTATTATTAGTTTTATCTCATTTTGTTTCATGTCATTTTACTTTTTTTTAATCTTATTTTAAAGTTAAAGTAGTTATTTTATTATTTTATTTTATTTTATAGTTAAAGCAGTTATTTTGTTTATCTATTTTATTTTGTTTCATTTCATTCCATTTAATGTCATTTTACTTAGTTTTCTTTTCTTTTCTTTTAAAGTTAAAGCAGTTATTTTATTGTTTGTTTTTGTTTGTTTTATTTTATGTCTTGTATCAACTATGCTCTGCACCAATATGTAGTATATTTAATACGTAATTATTAGGCTAAAACTTTGTTTTCAAAGTAACACATTGTCTGATTTGCTACTTTCTTTGTTGACATCCCCCATGTTGCTTCTCAAGGAGATAATTGGCATCCATATGTTGTTGACTCTCTGTCTTCCTCCACACAACATGTTGTTTACCTAAATAACAGACCTGAGGGTGAGAGCTAATTAATGTACAGTATGTGACAGATCATCATGTGTTTTTTTTTACCAAGCCTGTCGCAACTAACATTGAAGGAATGATGTTAATTGCGACTCAGACATATGGCAGGTGGAGTTCCCACGTAAACAGCAGCTCATGGACACATATGAACAGTGATTACAGAGTGACAGTTGATATGTTTTATAATCCAAAACGCATCAAAATAGCAACAGAGATACATCAGCCCCTGGTGGCCTTTATTGATGTGCAAACCAACCCACAAAACAACTGGTTCTCAATGGTCTTAAATGAAAGCGTCTCCTTGACCCGCCTGGCAACACGAGTCGTGTTTAACTCCATTAATTGGTGTTACTTTAAGTAGTGCTCAAGATGTTAGTATTGTTAACTGAGAAATTAAACACTGAAAATAAAGTATTACAAAAGACCCTGTGTGTCTTCTTGCACCACTTTACGCAGGCTGCACATGTCTGTCCACTGGGTTGTGACCAGTTCAACCAAATGGTGATTATTCCTTCTCAGTTTCTTTTATTTGAATACTTTTTAGAGGACTGCAGAGGGGGAATTTTCTAGTAATTCACAAGAAAAATGCAAAAATATATCAGATTGTGTGTAGCAAAAAAATATTTTGCTTTCTGCTCCTGACAATGCAGTTAGCCTTCTTTGGATGACGAGCACAAATGTTTGATTTACAGAATAAATTGACTTGTTGTAGCATGGTCTCATGAACCTACCTACCATAACACTTAAGTTAATAGCCCGGGCTATTATTTGCTTAAATCACTGAAATCAACAGACCTATATTTGGGACGGGTGGGATTGTCTGCACACTGTTTAAAACATGGACATGGCTGAGCCAGTGGCTTGCAGCTAACAATGCTATACAGCGCTAACAACATTAATCCACAACCTTTAACTTTAGCAATCATGTCAGGAATCAGTTCAGTTTCCGTTTGCAAAGGGAAACACACAGGTATATATACATAGAAAACTAATCACAGGAACGAGACACAGCTGGAGTAGGAAGACACAGGCAAAAGGAGGGAAATGGAGATTGGCCAACAACAAGGGTGTGGAGGGGAACACTAGGGTGGAGCAAACAAGACTAATACAGAACAGGTGTGAAGGGAAGACTCTGGGAACAGGGAAGGACTAACGAGACAGGTGTGACAGAAAACAGGCGGGAAAACACACAAAGGCAGGAAGTAAAACCAGACACGACACATGAGGAGACAATCTACAAAATGAAACAAGGAAGCTAAGCTAAACTAAACTAAACTAAGCTAAGCTAAGCTAAACTAAACTAAGCTAAGCTAAGCTAAGCTAAGCTAAGCTAAGCTAAATTAAGCTAAGCTAATCAGCTCCCAGCTCCAGCATCTAATGCACAGACATGAGAGTGGTATGACTCCTCAGCAGGAAGGCAAATAAGTATATTTCCCCAAACGTCAGACCTTTAAGTTCTGAATAAGCTTTGACCTTTACTAACCTCTCTCACAGTTCAACATTCACTGCTGCAGCAACACAACCGTCACTCTGAGTGGCACGACCGAGACTGAGAATCTCCTAAAATGCTGACAAAAACAAGCTGGATCATGCCTTATGAAAATTAGGGATCTCAGCACCTGTCAGAGAACTCGCTGAGTTATTGAGTGCTGATGAAGAACCCTATCAACTCCTCCTGGCACATAAACACACACATTCTGGTGTCTCTCTGTGACGGGGCATTGACAGTCTGACTAATTACCTCTTTAAACATCTGCCAATTACTATCATAAATAAATATTTTTCAATTTTACATCTGAGGAAAGAGCTGCCACTTCAGCAGGCGGATGACAGGTTCAGATTCACACCAGGGCTGGGTGGTAAAACAGAGCGTTATATGTTTCTCATGTTTTGCTGCAGCGCCTCGCTGGAGGCTAGCGCTCCAGTGTCCGTGTGCTTTGTGTGCTTTTGGTGTGGGATGATTTTCATGTACTATAATTATCCTACCAGAGGAAACAAACCACATATTAGTCCTAATAAGCTTTGAAAAGAGAGAGGAGGGAACAGACGAACACCAGAGGGGAAAACTTTCTGCAACTTTTGAGTTTAATATGAATATTTATTTAAAAATCCATAGTTTGATACAGAAATAGTCATCTATTATATGTATTATCAGACAATCAGTACTTCAGCCATGCTTTCTCTGATTAATCACGGTTTCAAAAAAGTACAAGATAATTCTTTTCTCCATAATTGAACTTGTGCAAAGAAAAATCCACTAGAAAGCAATAGAAACACTGACACAAAATAGATAACCATTAATTCCTTGAAACAATTCTCTTTTTCGTTTTTTTTTTCTGAAGAAGGCATCGCACAATTCCAAGAAAATCAGTGAAAGATTTAAGGCCATTTTGTACAGTTAATTTTTCATATAGATTTTTATATTTCAAAACACGCAGTTTTCAACAAAAGGAACTGGTGCATCCTTTGTAAAACTGTACATGCAAACATAGTGCACGTTGTTAAGAAGATATGACGAGCATACAATATATTATTTGGATAGCTTTAGTAAACAAAGATCTTATGTGTGTTAACACCTCACATGGTCTATTAAAACACTCTTATAAAGGCGCCACACACTCACGCACTCACACACGCAAAGTATACTTATATCAAACGCATGCACACACACAGACACACACATACACACACACTTCGCACACTTTTAGGGGCTTGGCAAGTTCGTGAGCTGCTGTACTATGATGGAAAAAGGATAGAAAATTATATTAATAATATCTGTCCACCTAAAGCAGAATGACACAGAATAACTGGCGCCAATGGCTGCATGGTGATAATGTGTATGTGTTTGTGTGTCAATGTATGGAAGCAAAGAAAGGCCAAAAAAAATATTAGCAATATATGAATACATTTCTGAAGTGAAGAAATGCTTAAAATTAAATATCAGTGAATTCATAGCATTTTAAATATTTGAAGTTGTAACCTATCTGAATAGACATGGCTTGACTTGTGGCTGCCATTACACTGTAAAACCTACTGGTTGTGTTTAGGCAACAACACTAGGTGGTTAAGTTTGATAAAAAGACAAATTATGGTTTAACTTTAAATAAGTCCTTTTGTTACTAATGTACCGTCATGTATGTCATGTGACAGACATCACGTCATATACGTCAATAAATCGCTGTAATTAAAAGGAATCATCATTGATTTTGGGGCACTAACACTGGTCTTCTGGATGAAAGTCCTGTGCCTGTTTGACCCTTCCACCACCCAACCTATAGAGACTTCCGTCTTTTTACAACATTACATGCACTTTGTCGCTTTTTACACCACGCACCTCACTTCCTCCTCTGCTCCTATTATAAGTCCCGAGGCCACTAGAGGGCGCCGTCTTACAATAAACATAAGCTGCTTGCGCCGCTGATCTTTATTCGATTAGAGCGGCCTGTGAATAAAACTTGAGTAGTGCCACTTGGGAATTCAAACCACATATATTCAAATATCATAGTAAAATATTTCAAAGCTATAAATGCAGAGGTATTTCAATTACATATCAGATCTGGACATGAACACATATTTATGTTAAATATTCTAAAATAACTGCATTTCAAAGTTTTTATATTTCATAGCTCACATGATTTAAGTCGCCACAGCATTTTTTTGCTTCCATACCGAGTCCTTTCCTGGTCAAAAATAAGTCAATAAATTTGGGAGCATAAAGTAAGAGATGCTTTTTCCTATGCTGACAGGATTTTTTGAAGAACATGTGACTTGAAACAGGAGGTAGTAAACCATTCAAATGGCACGACAGAGGCATCCTGTATGCTGTTTGTATGTAAGTAACAACAGCGCTCTAGTTTGAGTCTGTCTAGCCAATTATCGAGTTAAAAAATGTCAAAAAACATAAAGTAGCTTGGAGCACTGTGGCTGTAATGCACTGATTCTGGTGCGTTATTATGTTGTAACCTTTAAAGTAAGAAGAAGAAATTACATTCTGTCTCTTACAAATGAAAAGGTGGCTTCATAATCAATAAAATGCACCCTCACTCAGGGTTCTGCAGTTACAGCTTTACTTGGTCTGGTATAACCGACAGATACTGCTGCATAACTGACAACTGAGTCAGTCAGACTGTTTTGTACTGTGCTGCACTTCATTTTAACATTAAAAGTAATGGCAACTATTTAACAATTAATTGCTGGAGCAATAAAAATAAAACTCAAGTTGTAATGAACAATAGTTTTCCTTTGACAATATCCTGTAGTCGTCACTCGTGAATACAGCGATTGCCACAAAAGGCTCGCTTTGATCTTCCTATACAGAAATGGATTCATGCCAAATTGTCACCAAGCCCTACCATCAAACGCTCAACTGACTACACTGACTGCGAGCAGGTAGTCCCACCCTCCAACAAATCCCTTCTCCGACCCCCGCAGCGCTGGATTTCTGTGGAGGATGTAAGTTTTACAGTATATCTGCTGGACCAGTAATGAGCTCTGCAGTCCTAATGATGTGTCCAGCTCCACTTTGAACGCAGTGGGTGGCTGCAGGAGTGCAACTGCAGCCGCTAACAAACAAACAAACAAACACACACACACACACACACACACACACACACTCATACAGTTAGTCCACTCTGCTACAGTGCCTATACAGGAGGGTGTTATGAGATGAACTCGTGAATATCAAGCAACTAGAAAAGGCAGCAATGTTAGATATTACCAAACAAATCGTATAGAAAAAAGTCAGTTACAAATAGTCATGTTCTGTCATTCTACTGTGAGTGTGTATAAGACATCTGGGTTGCACTTTTTCCAGTGTCAGTCACTTTGCACGGTCTGGTGTCTTTTTTAACACGTATGAGCAAGCAAACTTTTCACTGCTTAAAATACTCAGAGTGTAGAAAAGTGCAGCAAATTTACTCTTTTCACATCTCCCTTAAAAAACAGGAGCCAAGTGTCTGGCACTGCCACGACTGTATGTTGAATACACTGACTCTGTAATCAGCTGACTATATTATATGAAATCTGGGGTCCAATACGCTCTCATACCCAACCTGTCAAACACAGACACTTGGTCATTGGTCGCCCTTTAGCGGCAGTATAGGACGCACAGGGGGGCTGCAATTTTTGATGCTCCGAGCAACTATCGTAATATAAAGAGCGAGTGGGAGACGAGGTGAATGGGTCAAACAAACTCTGGACTTTCACTAATGAGCTTGCTGTTTGTGTCCTGTGTGAAACTAAGGGAGGTTTCAGACCTAGAGCTCGCTTGCTTTGGTCCGAATCAGGGACTACTTTCTTTAAAAAGCCTAAAGTTGGTTCATGTTGTTACATGTTGTCACGACCAGATAAAATGCCTGCTCGAGAAAGCTGCTCTCGATTGGTCAGAATTTCCATGCGGGAAAAATCCAGGAAGTAAACAAAACGTTGAAGAAGAGTACACTTGTAAGATAAATGTGACACTTTCTAATGTCACAATGGCACAACTACGCAGGTTGATTTTAGCGCTGCTCATCGTGGACTATATTGCTGTCATTGTTCATTTTAGTCAAACCATACAGTTTGAAAACGAGGCGCGGCTCCAACTAGAAAACAATGTTTTGATGCATTGGATGTGCTGAATGTGCATATTAAGGCAGCACAGGAGGCGGCGCACATTAACAATCCTCCAGGACTGTGACATGCTCATGTGTAACCCAAACAAGATCGAAGATCGAGGTTGGAACATGTCTCAACACAAATGAACCGCGCCAAGAGTTTGTTTGAAGGTCTCAGTCGCATTTAACAAGTGGAAACTGCATTTCCTGTGAAAACTAGAGTTTATATTGATAAAACAATGCATGCAATGACCATTAATTTGTACGCTATTCCTGAGCGTCCAATACTGTCGATGGAGAGGAGCCAGTGCATCATAGTTTGACATGTTGACCAAGTTTCGTAGTTTGTTAAGACCTTTGTGCAGCCAATAGCAGAAACTCAGCACTTATATCTTATAGCAAAGACATATTTGTTTTGATACAATTATTGATAATACATAACATTTTCATTGAAAAGTCTTCATTTTGTAAGATCAGAGTGAGTCAGCGGATGATGCGGTGGTCATGAGCTTTACATTACTTCATACAAAATTATGATCATGATAATAATGTCTGTGCCATAATTTTAAGACTACTTCAGGGTGTTCATACAACAAAATTACTAAGCTTTAACATCACTGCAATGTTTAAATATCCTTTCACATTGTTGGTGCTGCGATGTACTTCACTCACAGTCCAATAAATGTTAAAATGTTCCTGCATTCCCACTTTTTGTAAGACTTTTCAAACATTTCATAGAATGTTGTTTTAAAAGACAAATCTCATTCACATTAAAACATGTTAACTTATAACTGAAACACTCATTCATTACAACATTGAACAATCCTTCCACATTCAAACAGAACTCATTCTTCATTTAGAAACTATGTTAAATTGGAAACTTGCCGGACATCCTCAGTGACTGACAGGATTCACACACATCATCCTTTTACACATGATTGGCACATAAAAATACACATCATAAAAACAAACATATAAAAAGCTATATCAAAGCTAAAGGTGCAATAAAAAGTACACACCCAAATAAAAAAAAAAAATCAAATGGAACAAAAAGCCAACAAAGGGAAAGTGTGTTTTTTCTCTGCATTTTTGACCACTGGGCTCTTTATGCTCAAACAGTATTTAGTTTGAGAGCAGCTGCTGTCGTTTTAAACATGAGGCGGGGATGTGGTGTTGGACGACACGATGAGACGGAACCCCTGGGCACGTGGGCATCATATTGCCAAGGCAGTTTGGAGGAGAACAGAGAGAGAGAGAGAGAGAGAGAGAGAGAGAGAGAGAGAGAGAGAGAGAGACAGAGTAGCCAAGCTTCCACTCAGATGTAAAAAAGAAAGCAACGCGAGAATATGAAATGCAGGAGACAGAAACTGCACCATTTGAATCTTCATCATCGTGGCTAAAGCAAACTAATTCGAAATGTAAAAAAGTAAAACATTTGCTGTTAAATGTTTGTGTGTGTTTTAGGTCTGTTAGTTGAATCAATCAAACTTTACGGCACTTCACAGACACTCAACACAGTGTTGCAGAAACGCCACCGTGAACTAATATTTTGGAATGTAATTGCAAAGCAACACAGACATACCACTGCACAAGCACAAATGCTCGCAGCGGTGTAGACCACTTGTGTAGACGATGGTGTATTCTCTGTGTAGAGTCTGCATACAACTACAAGTCAGCCTTAAGAGTCTACAGCTATGCTAGTGGCTCTTTAAGGTTGGTAAAAATGACCTTAAAGCATCACTGTGTCTAAAGTCAGCATGCAAACACAATAACATGTTAACAGTTTACCATGTTCATCTTAGTTTGTTAGCATGCTAAACACCGAGTACATCTGAGGACAGGAATGTCAGGGTTTATTTTTAGGTTTTCAGGTATTTTATCAAAGAACAAAGTACTGTGGAAATTTAAATTCTGACCTGATAATGGTGCCAGATGAAAAATCACATGAATATTTATACTTTATTTTATGGCAATCTATCCAACATTGTTGAGGTTTTTCAGTGTGGACCAAAGCTGTGGGCTGACTGACACTTTCATCCCTAAAGCCACGCTGCAAGCACAATTAAAAAATACCAGTAATGTACATATCCTGGCTTTTTGAAGATGTTTGGATGTTGGACCCTTTATACACGATAAAACATCTCTGGGAAGAAGCGTGGAACATTTTGACATTTTAAAATTCATTTTGGAATCTGCACCATTTATCAAGCTGATTATGTCTGGTGAACCAAGGACAATCCTTTGCTATTCTACATTCGGCAATAAAATCCATCTGTCCTCTGATGAGCATAAAAATGATGCATTTTCTTTTCAGCTCGTCTATTATAACTCGCAAAAAGAAAAAAAAAAGTTGGATGGAAACACAGCTAGTTAAAGTGACAGAGGCATAAAAGAAAGGAAAGAACATGAGAGAGATATATGAGAAGAAAAGGTACAACAGGGAGACAGACAGACAGACTTCTCAGGCCTGAGAGCAGTGCAGACAGACAGACAGACAGAGAGGGTGAAGTGACAAATGGATACAGGCAGACAGACACTCACCCCCCACAGACAGACAGACGGATGAGTAGATGGATAGAAGAGGTAGTGCAGGGCCACTATATGCATGCACTTGACTGAGGCTACACTCATGCAAAAGGTTATTACAAACACCAGAATACAGTACGGTACGGTACAGCACGGTACGGTACGGTACAGAGGGGCTACCAGGACCTGCACTGCTGCTACCTGACACACATGCCAGGAGAGAGAAAGAGAGACAGAGAGAGAGAGAGAGAGAGAAGGAGAGAGAATATTACAAGCTTCATATTGAAACTGTGTGTATATAAAAGTATCAACAGTAAAAATCCTTGTCAGCGTTTACTGTAAACAATGAGTGAGTTGAAGAGAGATAGAGAGAAAGAGACAGAGAAAGAAGAAGTGACATATGTCCAGTTATTTACAGAAAGAGTTCATCAAGTGATTCCTTTGTTTTGTCTGGGGACATTCTCTTTATGTTTTGAAAGCTGTCCTTCATTTCCTCCTTCATTCCTTCTTTTCCTCCCAGATTAAATTCAGACTCTCTGCGTCTCCGCGTTATCCCAGCCCCCCCGAAAAATCCAGACAGTCACAGGAATGCTTGACAGTGGAAGTAAACAGACTCTCATTGGCTTTTCCTCGACACTCTCCCGGCCCGACATGCAGCCTCCTGAACACGTGATCCGCGACGACAAGGCATGGAGAGCGGCCTTTAGGGAAATGGAAGTATTTCGCTCGTAAAGTTCAGCTGACCCCTGTCTCCGAAACCTGTCTCCCCCCGGCTTCTCATATCTGGGTTTGGATGGGTTGAGCTGGTGGCGTGTAGGGAGGCGGCGTTGGCGACGGCTTGATCCCGCGGGTCCTCATGTAGGACAGGAACTGGTCGGGGATCTCGGCCAAGACGTCTTTGGCGAGTCGGGCCATGCTCAGGATGTGGTTCCCCGTCCGGTCGATGTAGTCTCTGAATGGGACAAACTAAGAGGGACGAGAGAGAAGAAAGTTAGTGACAAGGTGAGGTTTATACTTGAGTAGAGACAGACAACCATTCACACTCACATTCACACCTACGGACAATTTACAGCCACCAATTAACCTGCATGTCTTTGGACTGTGGGAGGAAGCCGGAGTACCCACGCGGGCAAAAGTGTAAAGCTCGACTGGCATAACAGCAGTAACTAAGGGGGGCGTGGCTTAGTGAATGGTCAGCTGAGAGGAGGAGGAGAGGTGCAAATATCAAGGGGAGATGATGAGAGGAGAGACAGCTGGTTAATAGAGATGGAAAATGAGGGCAGTCACAGAGATGGAGATTGAAGAAGACAAAGCACAGAGATTAAAAAGAAGATTAAGAGTATGGGAGCAAAAACGACGGCAGAATGATGAAAAAAGAAGACAAAAAACCCCTGAAATTATACAACACAATTTATCCCCTTTGTTTCAAGTTGCTTTGTTCACTGTTTTAAGAGGAAGCAGTCTCATGGCCTGTGAGATTATTGCTACAGAGAAGAGAGTCTCTCCAAATTAAGACACTGCAGATTGGCTGTATTTTCAGAAATGAAAATCTGGTGTCTGGCTGTCTGGTGAACAGGCAAAACTTTCTAGCACTTGGAGAGAAATCCCTGATTTGAAGAGCAGCAAATGTGGATACAAAGAATGTGCAAATTAGTGATGTCATGTTTTTACTGAGAATATTAGGTATTAAAGCTCCCTGACACCGTTTAGGGCCGCCGGTGTGTGAAATTGAACCACTTCATGCTTTAAAACGCAGAGAGGAGACGTGCACAGAGCCAGCAGCTACATACCAAGATCTCGTTAGCTCTAGCAAATGTCTGGGATTAAATATTAGGCAGAAAATGTGCAGGTTCAAATAAGGGGATCAGCACTGCTAGTTTTCACAATAGCGGGTTGTGAATCGAACTGATATTAGTGGCCTTCTGTCTTTTTTTACACATACAGTACAGAGAAGGATAATAACTTTGGATGCAGCTGTCTGAGTTTTTCTCCCCTGACTCCAGCTCCAATGCCAGTGTTGTCTTATTCTCAAATTTAAAATCTGTGCACCACACTGTGTGGAACTCACTGGGATCATTTTTATGTAAGGTAACACAAGGCCAAGGACTGGTGTCAGCAGCCCGACGTGACTTAATAATTGTAACTGATTTCTTTTGCTTTTGACCCTGAGAAAAGAATGATCCACTACGGACATCCATGAAGGTATATTTTCAATATACAACAAGAAGCTGTTAGATAAGGAGCTGCAGGGGACAGGCTGCACACACCACCAACTTCTTAACATAATGGACGTAGCTACAGTGACGTCACCCATTGGTTTGTGAGTGACCATATTTGGGAGAGAGGCTAGCTGGTGAAGGAGCAACGGGTGGATCTGCCCGAGAAGCCGAGGACAATATGTATGTCAAAATGTATTTATAAGCAAACAATCTTAAATATTAGGCCTAAATATTTTTTGAGTGTACATGATAAACTGATTCACTGAGCAAGACTGGCTTACAATCTATTTTTGATGTGTTGTTAGATAGCTAACAAACAAACAAACTACAGCAGGGCTATTAAATTACTATTTCAACTGGGCCGCATTTCAAAACCAGATAATGTCAACGGGCCACATTTTTAGCAGCGAGCAACCGATCCACTTTTTTTTTTTTTTTTTGCATACATATATATATATTTATATATCCCGCGCATGGCCCTCCTCAACATGATGCAGAAACAGAATAAAAAAGAGCTGTCAATGCACAGAAGCATAATAAGTGACATTAACAGTATCTAACAACACACACTATCTCTCTACCAGCATCTCCCTCTCTCCCTCTCCTCCACACACACACATGCACACACCTGACCTTCTGACGTTTTCCTTATAGGTCAGTTACACAGGATATAGTTTTATACAGTCCATGGCAGCAACAGTCATGTTTACAACAACAAAGTCACTATTTAAAACCCAATAATATCTCACTGGAATATAAATTTTCCTCCTGACATCACAATACTGAGTGAAGAAAGTCACATTATCTCAGCATGAAGACAAACATCAGTATCAGTCATTCATCCTGCTCTCTGTTCCTCCTCTCCTGAGGACACTCACTGTCTGCAGGTACATGTTCAGATAAAGTGTTAGCCTACACACAGACAGCTTTCATTTAGTTTGTCTTTAACACTTTGCTGTTAGCACCGCAAGCGCGATGTGCTTGTGTTGCCTACGATCATAAATCATAACAGTGGTGAATTAGAGACTGTGGACAGAGCGGATTGAAATATTCTACATGCTGATCACATGTATTGATAAAGTATTGGCTTGGCTGGCAGAGGTTTTATCGCACTTACTCACATTAACAAGTGTAGTTGTCGTTAACCAGAGTAATCTTGAAGTTATATTCCCTTCATCTGCACCGCGGCCCCACTGCTGCACAATGATGATACATGAAACCGAAACTTTAAAAAGTGGGGCAGTGCGGGCAGGGCATCAAGGCCATTGTGGCCTTAGGGCAGATATTTTTTCAAGGGCACAGGGCCAAATGAGGAGGTCACGAGGGTCATGGCCCTCGTGACCCTCGTGAAATTCCTGCCCTGGTGTGCAATATTATCATAAGCAATAGAAATGATGTTTCAAATGTTTATTTACAGTAATATATCCTGGTTTGGTTGACAACCTGGTTGAAGGTACTCAAGGCTCCTGGAGGTCAGCAGAGCTTCATCAAATAATGAGCTACTACCCATGCAGCCACTTCACCTCCACCTCCAAACAGATGCTGTAGTGACATTTGTATTCAGACTAACTTATAACAAGTTTCTCACTGTTTTTGCTCGGGCACTCCTGGACTCATGATGACTTCTATAATCATCGGGCCTCCCTGCTGTGACTTATCATTTACATTTCAGTCTGCTGCCTCCTTCGCCATGCTAATCCACCTGCTGGGGTGAAATAAATGCTGGCACATTTCAGTCACGGGTCACAAGTCACAGGTTATTTGCTGGTGCGTGGATGATACTGCTGGACTAAATGGGCACAGATATGAGACTTTCATTTACTTAATGAGCTGATGTCACCTGCAATCACAAGATCATATGAGAGGCCAATTTGTGCTGGAAACTGACGCTGCGAAATGTGACCCTCACCGTGTCACTCGGGGTTATTAGCTTGCTGATAATGAGAGCCTGTAGGTAGAGCTGCTGCACAGTTCCAGTACTGAAACTTAGTTTTACACCGGTCTTTTCTGCAAAGAGCGGCAGCGAATCAGTGTGAGTGTGTGTGTACTTCAGCTTGTTAAAAAGCCAACTAACGAGCATGCCTCCCTCGCCTACGTGGGCTGAGGGAGGGTGTGAGGGAGAAAGATATGCCAGCGGCAGTAGAAAGGTCATGGAGGAGAAAAATGTGTCTCCTCTGTGTCACAACAAACAAACTGATGTTTGCATTTCTTCCCGTTGCTTTGCTGCCACAAAATGAATGTGAAAAGTGATACTTGTCATCGTAAGCTGATCTCTTACAGCAAAGCAAAACAAACAAAAAAAAAATCAACAAAGGGATAAATACTGATGACTGACAGGTTGAAGGAAGGACTGAAAAATATAAACCATAGTTCAGAGATTCGAGCAAACTTTTAAATGCCATTGTTTTATTCTCTCTTTGGCTGTTTTCTAGTTAGAAGGCGTCCACTTCATATTCTAAACTCTACATGCCAACAAAAAAAGTAAAATGGCGAAGCTGTAGCAGCTTAGTTAAGAAGTCCATTCTGACTAACTGCAGACCCCACGCTGCCCTGTGGTCCAGTGCTGGGTCTAACCAGCAAAAGAAAGTTTGCTTTCACTCATTCCCGCTTCTTGAGTGTGACGATACAACAGTTTTTTCCTCAGTTTTTCATCTTGCAACTCAAAAACAGCTGCTGTGGAAAAAGTAAAACTCATGAAAAGTTCAGGGGGTCACAGCAGGCTGGAATCTGTGTAATAGCAGCAACAGAAATTTTGCTGATATAATGGGGAGGTGGGGCGGTCTAGGGTTAGATCCTTGACGCTGGGG